>BQNB010111490.1:0-22342 GCA_026074375.1 Tanacetum coccineum | reverse complement strand
TCTATTATTGATATTTGTGATTTATTTATATATGTATTATATATATATATATATATATATATATATATATATATATATATATGATATATATATAGAAAGCAAGTAGTCATAGACCAAATGGAAAGTTAATCTACAACTCCCTTATGAATGGTCCATATGTCAGACGAATGATTTCTGAACCAGGTGATCCAGCAAGTACAGTTCATGTTCCTGAAACGTTTCATGAACAAACTGACGATGAACTCACGGAAGCAGAAATTAAGCAGATGGAAGCTGATGATCAAGCAATTAAGACTATTTTTCTCGGTCTTCCTAAAGACATCTATACTGCTGTTGATAGTTGTGAAGCTGCTTAGAAAATCTGGTTACGTGTTCAACAAATGATGAAAGGTTTTGATATCAGAATTCAAGAGAAAAAGGCTAAGTTGTTTAATGAATGGGAAAGGTTTACTTCCACTGATGGGGAATCGATTAAGTCTTACTATCATCGTTTCTCAAAGATGATGAATGATTTTAAGAGAAACAAATACTTTCCAAAAAAGATTGCCAGTAATCTGAAGTTCCTAAACAACTTACAACCAGAATGGAGTCGACATGTTACCATTGTTCATCAAACAAAGGACTTGCATACACCAAATTACACTCAGTTGTATGATTTCTTGAAGTACAATCAAAAGGAGGTAGATGATCTAAGAGCTGAACGACTTGCAAAAACACATGATCCGCTAGCACTCATGGAAAATTCCATCAATCCTTTCAATTATCCAGTGTTTCACCAAGATCAACCATGATCAAGTACCTACATGCAACAACCACTTCCCAACAACAACATCTATAACCTACAACCATCATTCAACCAGAACTACATGCAACAACCAATGCCAAATCCCGAAGACATTACAGATCCCACAACCGCAATGAACATGGCACTTGTTCTAATGGATAAGACCAACCAACAACAACTAGAGAATTTCCTCAAACCCTCGTAATAGGCAGATTGATCAACCGGGTATGAATATGGGTCAAGACAGACATATGCAGATGGTTGGAGGCAATGGTGGGAATCAGTTTAGACAGTATGGTGGGCAGAATGTTGGGAATCAGCATGGGTATAATGCAGTACACAATGCCAGGAATCTGGTTGTTCAAAATGTAGTTCAGAATCTGGGTGTTCAGAATGTTGGATATCAGAATGGGCTACTTGTTGTTCCGGGGATTGCTAATCAGAATCCGAATAGGAATGGTAATGTTGTAGCAGCACGGGCTGAGAGTAATGCGATTAGGAATAATGGTAATCAGATAAGGTATTACAACTGCAGAGGATTGGGTCATCTTGCTAGGAACTGCATAGTCAGGCCAAGGAGAAGGGATGCTGCTTATCTTCAGACTCAATTGTTGATTGCTCAAAAGGAAGAAGCAAGAATTCAACTCTAAGCTGAAGAGTTTGATTTGATGGCTGCTGCAGTGGATCTTGATGAGATTGAGAAAGTCAATGCAAACTGCATTTTGATGGCTAATTTACAGCAAGCATCGACATCGGGTACATAGATTGACAAAGCTCCCGTCTATGACTCAGACGGATCAGCTGAGGTACACAACTATGACAATTGCTATGATAATGAGATATTTAATATGTTTACTCAAGAGGAGCAGTATACTGAGCTACTCGAACCTATTCCTGAACCACACCACGTACAACATAATGATAGTAATGTTATTTCTGAGGTTTCTAGTGTGGAACAAGATGGGGAATAGTAGCTCAACATCATGTGACTGTTGAGGAAACACGTGCTTATTTTGAATCATTATATAATAATTTGGCAATTGAAGTTGAAAAGGTCAACTCGGTCAATCACAAAATGAAAGAAACAAATGTTGATTTGACCACTGAGCTTGCTAGATATAAAAATAAAGAAAAGTGTTTTGAAATTAGTCAAGAAAAATATGACAAACTTGAAAGATGTTATCAAAAGTATGTTTATCAAGAACAATGTCTTACTAAAAAGATAAATGCACTTCACTTAAGTTTCGGTAAACAAATAACGACTTTGAATAAGGAAATTTCAAATTTAAATAAACATCTTTCAAAGGAAAAATCAACTGTTTCTTCTCTTCTTGAAGAAAAGAAAAGGTTGAAGTCTGACTTCAAAATATGCGAAGACGACCTTCTTGATAAACAAATTCAACTTGAGAATAAGATAAAGGAATTAGATAATATTTTGGTCAAAACGGGTCTCATCGAATCCAACGATGACATACTTCACCTAAGCCAGACGACTCGTTTTTTACCACACCGAACAGAAAATGGCTTTGGGTTATCAAAATCATTTTTATCTCAAGCAAGCTCAGCAGAAACAACAAAGTTTGTATAATGGCAAAGTGTTATTTGAAAAGCATGATCCTCCTGCTATGTATGATTCGGAAGAGACACTGCAACTTGCTTAAGAGAGTCGTTTAAAAATGAAACAATTGAACAAAGAAATTAAACCGGTAAACTATACTACGATTAATCATCTTTTAGGGATTTTTGTTTCTCAAACGGCCAAGGAATTCGTGAAAGAGTTGTATTTTTTTAAATATTCCACAAACGGCTAAATGTTTTAAAAATCAATTTCTATACCAAAATGAAGAATTTTTTGGATGATACTACACCAAGTTTTGCACGAAAATTTCTAAATGAGGTAAAAAGCACCATTGTGACTCTTCAAAGTGTTGTTGTTAAACAAAAATAATTTTAGAAACAAACAATTGGCCGTTCTTCTGCTCACTAAGAGTTTACAAAATTGTAAGAGATAAATTTTTCCCTATTGTTAAAACCAAGTTGACCTAGAGTGACAATATTTTCGAATCAATTTTGAAAGAAGCAACCAAAATTTGTTCGAGACTTCCTAATCTCTTGCAAAAAAGCTGATGAATCTCTTGCTAAGCACAAGGCATTGGAATTGGAAATTGAGTGTCTCTTGAGAGTAGTTGTCAGTCAGGATATTATGTCTATTGTGCAAAATAATTCTGTTGTAGATACATCAAATCTCTAAACTGAGCTTTGAAAGTACGAAAGAACATTTGAAAATTGTATCATTAAAAAGAAGAATGATATTGCTAAACTTTGGAATGATTGGTACAAAAATTGTAAAGAATGAGAATATGGACAAAATTTCGTACGATAAGCTTTTAGAATGGACATGAAACAAATGATTGAAGGCTTTGCAGCTCAGGTTGGGAGATCAAAAGGATAAAAGTAAGGATACTCCATGTGTATCAAACACCCTTAATCCTTTGTCTCGGAAACTAGAAACTGAGAACGTAGAATTAGAGTTTCAGGTTCGAAATTATGAAAAAGAAAATGCTCATCTTAAGACCACATACAAAAACCTGTTTGACTCTATCTCAGTGACACGGGCTCAAACCAAAACAATAATTGACTCGTTGCAAGATAAATTACATGACACGATCTATGAAAATGCTAAGTTAAGAGCTCAATTATTTGATAAGGTTTCTGAACAAAAGGACACAACCAAAGGTACGAGTGTGAATACTCAGTTTTGTAAGCAATCAATTTTGGGAAAACCACCTTCTTCTTCTGGATCAAAACTCTATGCGGTAACTCCTTTTCCAAAATCTAAGGGTCTTCCCAAGATCGATAAGACACATGCTTTGTCAAAACCAGTCACTTCAAACTCGGTACCCACTCCACAAGAATCAAAAGTTGTGAAAAATGATAAGGTGATTGCCCCAGGAATGTTTAGGATTAATCCTTTTAAGCCTTCTAGGGAAGAAAAGTATGTTCCTAACAAAGTTAGAGCAAGCGTTAGGACAAATCCGATCACTGTTTCACAACCTCATGTCATCCCTAAGAAAGATGTTAATTCTGACTCAAATGGTTTATCTTCTACAGGAGTAGACAACACTGCTAAGACCAGAAGGCCACAGCCTAGGAGCAATACAAAGAATGATAGGGTCCCCTCTGCGTCTAAAAGTAGTTGCAGCAAGAATAAAGAAGTTGAAGTAGAAGAACACCCTAGGAATTTACTGCTTTCTAAGAATAAGAAACATATGTCATCTGAATGTAATTACGTTAAGCTTGATATTCGGAATGATAAATCTAAAGTTGTTTGTGCTATGTATAAGCAATGTTTAATTACTGTTAATCATGATGTATGTGTGCTTAATTATGTGAATGACATTAATTCTCGTGGTAAGAAACAAAAGCAAAAGGTTATGAACCTAAGCCTAGTAAACCTAGATCTTGCCTTAGGTGGTTACCAACTGGAAGAATTTTTAACCTTAATGGAAAAATAATCGCATCCAGTGTATCTGAGAGTCAATCTGACTGCTCTAATGGTGATAATGCATGTACTTCTAACCCTCCGGAACCTACAATCAAACGGTTTCCAAATTCTACTTCTTTTCTTGGTAGGTTATCCAAATTTGTTTATGGTGCGTCGACTCGGGTTGTTCCAAGCATATGACCGGGAATCTAAAGCTTCTTATCAATTTCGTTTAGAAGTTTTTAGGAACTGTTCGCTTTGGAAACGATCATGTTGCTGCAATTTTGGGTTTCGGTGATCTTCAATGGGAAAATATTTTGATCGCCAGGGTTTATTTCGTTGAGGGCTTGGGGCACAATCTGTTCTTGGTTGGGAAGTTATGTGATTCAAATTTAGAGGCCTCTTTCAGAAGGAACACTTGTTTTGTCTGAAATCTTGAAGGAGTTAATTTGTTGAAAGGAAATCGTACAACAAACCTTTACACCATCAATCTCTATGAAATGGCCTCTGCTTCTCCAATTTGCCTCATGGCTCGTGCAACTTCTACTAAGTCATGGTTATGGCATCAACGTTTATCCCACCTCAATTTTGACATCATAAATGACCTTGCTAAAAACGATTTTGTCATCGATCTTCCAAAATTCAAATATCATAAAGAACATCTTTGTCCCTCATGTGAGCAAGGAAAAAAGCAAAAGGGCATCTCACCCACCCAAACCAGTTCCAAACTCTAAGAAGAGGTTATACCTTTTACATATGGATTTATGTGGTCCAATGAGAATCGTAAGCATAAATGGAAAGCGGTATGTTTTGGTGATTGTGGACGATTACTCTCGTTATACTTGGGTACACTTTCTCAGATCAAAAGATGAAACACCAGAAGTAATTAAAACCTTCCTGAAGAGAATTACTGTCCTTCTTCAGTCTCCTGTCATCATCATAAGAACTGATAACGGCACAGAATTCAAAAATCAAATCCTTAAAGAATACTTTGATAGTGTTGGCATTTCTCACCAAACGTCTTCTGTCAGAACACCTCAACAAAATGAAGTCGTAGAATGAAGAAATCGGATGTTAGTGGAGGCTGCTAGAACAATGTTGATTTTCTCTCATGCCCCGTTATTCTTATGGGCTGAAGCGATTGCTACTGCGTGCTACACTCAAAACCGCTCCATCATTCACCGTCAATTTAACAAAACACCATACGAGCTCATTAACGGCAGAAAACCAGATATTTCCTTTCTACATGTATTCGGGGCTCTTTGTTATCCCAAGAATGATCGTGAAGATATTGGGAAGCTTGGTGCAAAAGGTAAAATTGGCTTTTTCATTGGTTATTCTGCTGATTCTTGTGCTTACAGAGTTTACAACCGAAGGACAAAGAAAATCATGGAGACAATGAATGTGACATTTGATGAACTTTCAGAGATGGCTTTTGAACAAAGCAGTTCAAAACCCGGGCTTCATGGCATGACTTCTGGACAAATCAGTTCAGGACTCGATCTTACTTATGCTCCGTCAACAATAACAACTCAACAACCAACTGAAGGTGAATTGGATTTATTGTTCGAAGCTATGTATGATGATTATATTGGTGGTCAACCGTCAACTGCTCCAAGAACTACCCCGACTGCTCAAGCACCTCCAGTTCGTCAGACTCTAACGGCATCTACAACAATAGCAGACACCGCACCGACACCAACAAATTCGTCCTCTTAAGCTACCAATATTCCAAACTCCTCACATGATGTTGACGAGCTCAAAACTCAACAACAACATGTTCAGCAACAAGAAAATCAAGATCCACTCCAACCCAAAATAGTTGCTGATAATGTTCAGAATGCTATGTTCGATGACAATACATTTGTAAATCCTTTTGCTATTCCATCCACAAGTGCTGCTGAATCATCATCTTCACAATATGTGGATACGTCGAACATGCATATGTTTTATCAACCTTACCCTCATGAATTTCAATGGACTAAGGATCACCCTCTAGAATAAGTGATAGGAGAACCCTCACGACCAGTTTTGACTAGGAATCAACTCTGATCCGATGGTGACATGTGCATGTATGCATTAACGGTAAGCACTATGGAACCAAAGAATGTCAAAGAGGGTATGACCGACCCTGCATGGATAGAATTAATGTAAGAAGAGCTTCTCTAATTTAAAAGGCTTGATGTATGGGTGTTAGTTCCTGTTCCAGATAACATCAAACCCCTTACTTTGAAATGGTTATTCAAGAACAAGCATGGTGAAGAGAACACGATCATCCGAAACAAGTCTCGTCTGGTTGTGAGAGGGTACCGCCAAGAGAAAGGAATAGATTTCGAAGAATCCTTTGCTCCGGTTGCTAGAATGGAAGCTATCAGGATATTTTTGGCATATACTACACACAAATCGTTCACTATGTTCCAAATGGGCGTGAAAACTACATTCTTGCATGGTACGTTAAAAGAAGACGTGTACGTGTGTCAACCTGAAGGTTTCATCGATGCTAATCATCCAAGCCATGTTTACAAGTTAAAAAAGGCACTATATGGGTTAAAGCAAGCAACAAGGGCATGGTACGACGAATTTTCAACATTTCTCCTATAGAATCACTTCTTCAAAGGCACAATTGATCCAACGTTGTTTATAAGGCGCTTCGACGATGGCATCTTAGTGGTATAGGTCTATGTTGATGATATTATCTTTGGTTCAACACACCCTAGGTATACCCAACTATTTTCTGACCTCATGAAAAGCCGAATCAAAATGTCGATGATGGGGGAAATGACGTTTTTCCTTGGTTTACAAGTTAACCAATCCCCTTGTGGCATCTTCATAAACCAGTCCAACTACGTGTTAGAAATCCTTAAAAAATATGGAATGGAATCATGTGATCCCGTTGGTACTCCAATGGAGATCAAAGACAAGCTTGACCTTGATCAAAATGGGTCTCCAGTCGATGCAACGAAATATCGTAGCATGATTGGTGCCCTAATGTATCTTACGTCTAGTAGACCGGACATTGTACATGCTACTTGTTTATGTGCTCGGTACCAGGCTAAGCCAACCGAGAAGCACCTCAAAGAGGTTAAAAGGATCTTTCGTTATCTCTGGGGAACTGTTAATATGGGTCTCTGGTATACGAAGGATTCTGGTTTTGAACTAACCGGATTTTCAGATGCTGATTATGCGGGATGTAAAGACACCTTCAAGAGTACTTCCGGTGGAGCTCAATTCTTAGGCGAAAAGCTGGTTAGCTGGTCCTCAAAGAAACAAGACTGTACGGCGTTGTCTACCGCGGAAGCAGAATATGTGTCTCTATCCGCTTGTTGTGCCCAAGTCCTTTGGATGCGGACACAGTTAACGGACTATGGCTTTCACTTCAACAAGATTCCAATCTATTGTGATTCAAAATCAGCCATAGCCATATCCTGCAACCCGGTCCAACACTCGAGAACAAAACACATCGCTGTCCGCTACCATTTCATAAAGGAACACGTGGAAAAGGGTACGATTGAACTGTATTTTGTCAAGACGGATTACCAACTGGCCGACCTCTTCACCAAAGCTCTTCTAGTGGATCGATTCACTTATTTGGTTCGTCGCCTTGGTATGCGCAGCTTGTCTCCTCAGGAACTTGAACGTCTTGCAAAATCTCGGTAATTCTTTGTATATATTTATCAGAAAAACAAAATACAAAAATATAAAACAAAGAAAAAGAAAATATAAAAATATAAAACCTATAAAAACAAAATATAAAATCAAAAAATTTCAAAAATACCAAAAATAATCTTCTCCGACATGTCTCTCGACAATCGATAACATTTACGCACCTAGAAATGTTGATTAATATTGACACGTGTGTGTAAATGAAGTTCGAGCGAGAGTTTCAAAAGTTTTCAAAACATGTCTCTTCAAATTTTTATCTACGACTTCTAAGTAAATGTCAGCTTAGGACTCGGACTCTAAAGAAAGGAAAATGTTCATTTATGGACATTATTCCTAATCAACGGGAAGTTCACATCTTCTCGGTCTTGAGCAAAGTCATATAAACATTCAAAGTTTTGAATGCTCAAGAGAAGTACTAAGGAAAATGATGGTAAATAAGATATATCTCACATATTTTCCTGTTGAGCACAATTTTTTCAAGATATTTTCAAAAAGAAAATTTCAAATTCTTTCAAAATTGTGTGCTCAACAAACTCCCACTCCAAGTTTTCACTCTATTCTATAATTGAGGGGGAGTATAATAATATGATTCATTATGCATGCACTCCTGTTCTCCCAAGACTTAGTTAGGCTCATGTGAATTCCGGACATTAACTTGTTTTTAATTCACTAATTGTCAAAAATTGTAAACACATATGCAATTTTTGAGGGGGAGAATAGTGATTAAAATGTGATCAATACGGATTAATAACGGATACGATCTTCAATCTATAAGTGTGTTCCCAAACCTCGCATGTGCAAAACTCTTTCATAATATGGTGCATATGTGTAGGGGGAGCTTTTGGTAACTCTGGAAACACTCAATGTGTCTTAAATGATTTCTCAGACATGTTGATTGATTTTTTATCAAATGGTTTTATGGATCTTCATGGCAATACCCCAAAGACCGACCAACTGTTGCTTCTCAAGGAGTTATAAGGCGGTTAAGGTTAGGTATATTCGTTCCATGATCCAGCCAAAACAGGAGGGAACTACCCAGGAACACTCCATTAGATAGAGTAGAAGTCCTATGTATGATTGAAAAAAGGAGTAAAGTAAGAATACGAGAATAGTATCGACTGAGATGGAGCTAGTGCTGGAACAAACCCAACAAGGTACTAGTCATGAAGTCTCGGTAAGCACTGAAGGGGTTGAATAATGAAAAATAATTGTAAGGATAAAGGGTGAAAAGAAAGAAGCCCTTCATACAATCCTAGGCAGAAATCGGGTCAATACATAATCTATCGGTAATCACAAAGATGATTCTGATATTGAAGACTAACATCATGGACCCAGTGATGCAATGCACAACCCTCCCTAGCCACTCAGAATCTCTTAAAAGATTTTTGTTTCATTTCTTACGCAGAAGCGTCTTTTAAAAAGATTTTTGTTTCATTTCTCCCGGAGGATCTAACACGTTGCTATCGGATTCTACATCCGAGACGCTGATATTGAAATAGGCGCAGTCAGTTTGCTTCAGCTCCGATTACCAAATAACAAATGTGCACTTATAGAGTCTAGAGCCATCGAGATCAATCTAAAATCTCATTAGGACACATCCCATAACAGACACTTGTTGAACATCATCCAGTTCACAAGTTGTTATCAAGAGTCCTTCGCATTATCCTTGTGATAATTGCCAGAACATCAGAGTGATACTCTTTAGTATTCACAGTGGTGACGATGTAATTAATCCTTCTTGATGTCCAACAATCAAACAAGCTCTTGGTAGGTGGGTCTTGCGGAGATTTCTATATGAATCTGCTTGTGTTAAACTGGTTCGGTAAATGGTCAAGTTTATATGAATTGTCCGACTCAATCATGTCAGTTAACTAACTCTGATTCATCTCTTTCCGTGGTCTGTTGCTTTGAGACGTCCGGGTAATGAGGAACAAGCATAGTACGGTGAATCTAATGCCAATCGCGGTTAGAGGTATCCAACACTTGAGATGGAAAACCCTGTTCAAAGGAGGCTTCCTCCTAAATTGAAGCCTACCTGATCACAGGTACATTATTCATACTGTAAAATGGTCCTCACGGAACCAGAGGTTAATGTAACCGAACTTAAGATGAATGACAAAGCCATATTCGTCTATATCTGTTGTTTATCACTAACATTAATTTTTAGGTATAAGTGATGGCATTACAACATCATTCCAGCTGAGTCAAGATTCACCCCCTCATGCTCAATCGACAAGGATTAATTCATGATGAAAGGCTCCAAGTTACCATGCTTCTAAGTCTTCCGCAATCTCTGATGTATAAGCACTTCCTCAAAAGAATATCATCGTCAAGATTACTTATGAAGTTCTAGTAATCAATCCAAAATAATGTTGAGGGAGATTGTTAGCAAGCTTTCAAGACCTTGAGCATGAGGGTGACGACACAAGATCGCATGGCGGCATAAAGATTCAAGGATAAAAATTTAGAGATCTCAAAAAGTTCAACGACTAATCTGGCCAAAAAGGACCATGTATCGGTATTTTGTCAAAGTCATATCAACGTTAATAGCTCAAGGATCCACGACACAAAGCATGCAAAAGGAACTTCAAAAGAATTCCCAAGACAACAAGGTTCCAAGATCCTAAAAGAACGAAACATGAAGTGAGCCTTACTGCCAATTGCCACCCCGTTGGGTGAGATTGTTAGACCTAGTTTTTTGAGAAGTGATGATCATTAAGACTCCCAAACCTTGTCATAGCTTAGGGGTTTTTCCCGAGAAATTCTATAATGTAATTGGGCCCTTAGTTAGGGACTTTGAAGCTATAATTAGAGATCAAACCTAAGCCTTGGAAGCCCACTTTAAACCCAAGGCTTTTATTAGCCATGTACATAACTTAACAAGCCTCTTCAAAGTGTTGGACCGAGGGTTTGTTGCTCCATTTTTCTTCTTATTGAAAGTACCATTTTTGTGTTTTTATTTCTCTCTCTACAATCTCTCTCTCTCTCCCTCTCTAGTTTTCTCTTGCAAATTTATGTGTTTATGTGTGAATTGATAAGGTAACAAAAGTGTTGCTGGGTTCAAGCTTAAGCAAATGGTTCAAATTCTACATGCGGAAGAAACTAGCATTTTTTGCAGATCCCAAGGAAATTGCAGAAGGTAAGCACATAGACTGTCTATTACCCACAAATGACGTTTATCAAGCTGATGATCTTGGAATTGCATATGAATTGATTGTGATGAACTCAACTCTGCCAAAGTTCGCTTCTCATGGGAAAAATTTATCTCATTATGGTTCAGATGCTCCTTGCTGAGTACACAATCATGATAAAGTGGATTAAAATAGATTAATCAAATTGAAGCTGCTCGTACAATGTTGATTTATGCAAAAGCTCCATTATTCTTATGGGCATAAGCAGTTGCTACCGCATGTTATACCCAAAATCATTTTGTCATGCATCTTCGTCACGGCAAAACACCATATGAGCTTTTTCATGACAAACTTCCCGACTTATCATTCTTCCATGTATTTGGTGCACTTTGTTATCCAACAAACGATAGCGAGAACTTGGGCAAGTTACAACCAAAAGCTGATATTGGTATTTTCATAGGCTATGCACCCACAAAGAAAGCATTTTGAATTTACAATCGATGTACCAGACGAATCATAGACACAATACATGTAGATTTTGATGAGTTGGCTGCGATGGCTTCTGAACACAGCAGTTCAGGACCTGCACTTCATGAAATGACTCCTGCAATAATTAGTTCAGGACTCGTGTCAAACCCTCCTCCTTTAACATCGTTTGTACCACCTTCAAAAAGTGATTAGGATCTTTTGTTTCAACTGATGTTTGATGAATTACTCACTCCTCAACCTAGTATTGATCACCCAGCCCCTGAAGTCATTGCTCCAATTGCTGAAGTAATTGCTCCAAACCCCGTTGCATCAATCGGTTCACCTTCCTCAACAACTATTGATCAAGATGCACCATCACCTAGTAACTCACAAACAACACCCAAACTTAATCTCCTGTCATTTCTAACGATGTTGAAGAACACAATCATGGCTTAGATGTTGTACACATAAATAACGATCCGTTCTTTGGTATTCTAATTCCAGAAAATGATTCTGAAGCATCTTCTTTAGATATTATTCCTACTGTTGTGCATACTGCTACTCCTAACTCAGAATACGTTACCAAATAGACCAAGGATCATCCTTTAGAAAACATCATCGGTGAACTCGAAAGACTTGTTTCCACAAGACTCCAACTCCATAAACAAGCTTTATTTTGTTACTATGATGCCTTTCTCACATCAGTTGAACTAAAGAACTATAAAGACGCATTAACTCAAGCATGTTGGATTGAAGCAATGCAAGAGGAGCTACAAGAATTTGAACATCTTGAAGTCTGGGAACTCGTTCTGCGTCCAGATAAAGTGATGGTCATTACTTTAAAATGGATTTATAAGGTAAACCTTGATGAAATGGGAGGAGTTCTTAAGAACAAAGCTCGTTTGGTTGCTCATGGTTACCGTCAAGAAGAGGGGATTGATTTTGAGGAATCCTTTGCTCCAGTGGCTAGACTTGATGCTATTTGAATTTTCCTTGCATATGATGCTCACATGAATATGATCGTCTACCAAATGGATGTTAAGACGGCATTCCTGAATGGCATTTTGCGCGAAGAAGTATATGTCAGTCAACCGGACGGGTTGTGGATCAAGACAATCCGAATCATGTGTACAAGCTTAAGAAGTCTCTCTATGGGTTGAAACAAGCTCCTCGCACGCGGTACGATCTATTGTCGAAGTTTCTACTCTCTCAAGAATTCTCTAAAGGAACCGTGGATCTCACATTGTTCATCAGAAGACAAGGCAAAGATATTCTCCTGGTACAAATCTATGTTGACGATATAATCTTTACGTCTACTACACCTGAATTATGTGACCAATTTCAAAAATAATGGGTTTAAAGTTTAAGATGTCGATGATGGGCAAAATATCATTTTTTTCTAGGACTACAGATTACACAAAGTCCTAGAGGCATCTTTATAAACCAGTCTAAATATGCTTTAGAATCTTTGAAGAAATATGGTATGGAATCTAGTGACTCTGTGGATACTCCCATGGTAGAGAAATCCAAATTGGATGAAGATACACAAGGGAAAGTCGTAGATCCTACACACTATCATGGAATGATTGGCACCCTTATGTATCTTACAGCCAGTAGACCAGACCTAACATTTGTTGTATGCATGTGTGCCCGGTATTAGCCAAAGCCTGCCGAAAAGCACCTCCATGCTGTAAAAAGGATCTTTAAATACCTACGAGGAACCGTAAATCGGGGACTCTGGTATCCAAAGGATTCTTCTATTGCTCTAACAGCTTATGCAGACGCTGATCACGCGGGTTGCCAAGATACTAGACGAAGTACATCTGGAAGTATGCAGTTATTGGGAGACAGACTTGTTAGTTGGTCATCAAAAAGGAAGAAAAGCATTGCGATATCTAGTACGGAAGCTGAATATATTGCCATGTCTGGCTGTTGTGCTCAAATCCTTTGGATGAGATCACAGCTTACCGACTATGGCCTTGGATTCAATAAAATTCCAATGTACTGTGATAACAAAAGCGTTATTGCCTTATATTGCAACAACGTTCAACATTCTTGATCAAAACATATTGACATCAGATTCTACTTCATAAAAGAGCAAGTTGAGAATGGAGTAGTAGAGCTTTACTTTGTCAATACTGAGTATCAGCTGGCGGACATCTTCACTAAAGCCTTTCGCAAAGAAAGAATTGAATTTCTTAATAACAAGCTGGGAATGAGAAGTTTCACGCCGGAGCCTCTGAAACTATTGGCAGACGAAGTTGAAGAATAGTGGTGGTTTTGCTGATTCTGAGGTATCGAAAATAGCAAGGGGGAAGGAGTAGATGTATACTTGATAATGTCTTTGGCCTTCTTTTGAGGGTTAAATGGGAACTTCGGATATTTGGGCTTTATAAATCAAGACTGCTTGATGCGGCTTGCAAGAAAGTTCTGAATCTACTCAAGAAAGGATTGTTGGTTTAGGGGGAAGCTAAGACAACATCAACACTGACATCACCAACCACACAAGCTCAAGTTACATGTGTATCTGAATCTGTTTCATACTCGAAGTTTGAAGCAAAGACTTTCGTAACTTGGAAAGAAAGTTGAAGCAATGTCGAAGAGTGCTTGGATAGAGAAAGATCAGATTGACAACTTCTTGAAAGAAAGAAGGTTAATGAGGAGCTTAGAAAAGGTCGTTGGTGGGAGATTGTACGAAGGAGACCTACGGCTGCTACAAAGGACCATATGATTTCATCATATGATGTTCTCATCATTCAGGTCAAATCTTCGTATATAATAAACATGTAATCTTATTTTTATTGGTAAAAAGTTGTCTTCATAATGAATCAGTGTTTTCAGTACTCACAAAAAGATTTTCAAAGACAATTCGACCACTCAAACAATGACAACAGCTCTTTACATAGAAAACGGGTCATTATCTGAGGGGGAGAATGTGTCAACAAATAATCTTTTAAAAACGGTCTTTCAAAATAAGTCACGGATAAAGTTTTTGATAATGATGGATAACAATTTCAAGGGGAGTTAATTTATATTAACTACAAAGGCTTTAGATGTCATTTTTTCAAACTTTAGGGACTTATTTGCAATTTAAGACTTAGTTGATTCTCACGGAATAGATTTAAGCTTATTAATTCTTCGAACACGATCTCAAGTATATGTGCGTACAAGGTTTTGCTGATTCCGAGGTATCAAAACCAGCAAGGGGGAAGGAGTAGATACACTAGAACGTACAACAAGTACACGTGATAGAGTCCATAGCCTTCTTTGATTTTAGGCCATTCCGGGAAGACGAATGTCATAACCGCAGAGAAAATCAGTGTTTTAACTTGTTACTTTCGGGTGCTCTATTTCAACTACATGGGGGAAGAGATATCTTGTGATTTCAAGTATGCATCATTTAAGATACTAGGGGGAAGTGTTGTGAGAATAATTATTTAAAACGTGAGAAGAGTTCTTTCTGATTCAATTAATGTTTTACCCGACCGGTCAATCTCTAAGCTTATTCTTAAAAGAAGTAGATATATTTGATAGAAGAGGTACACATAGGTATGATGATTCCTTTAGATTGTCAGTATCCTGTAGGAAGAAATGTCTACATCCGAGACTTAGTTGACTTTGGAGTTATCATTTCGACTATTTAGAGGGAATAAATTAGGACATCCGAGAGACTTAGTTGACTTTGGTGTTTCAATTTATATCATCACTATCCTGAAGAGAGAAATGCGCTCATCTGGGACTTAATTGACTTTGGTGTTGCAGTATCAAATTCTTGAAAGGGTTAATTGTGTGCTTCGGATATCTAGGATTTTTACATCAAGACTGCTTGAGGCGGCTTGCAAGAAATTTTTGAATCTACTCAAGAAATGATTGCTTATTTAGGGGGAAGCTAAGACAACTTCTTAAGAGAGACTACGAGGAAGACCTACGGCTGCTACAAAAGAACCATATATGGATTTCTATCATATGTTTGCTCTCATCATTAAGGTCAAACATCTCTACATAATTATCTTTGTGAATATATAAATGTGTTGTGTATAAGACTTTAAAAGATTAGGGATATATTGTTTTGAGTATGAATTTTTAAGAATTTCTTAGTAAATTCAAAAATTTTCAAATTTTCATACTCAAACACCATATAATTACCTCAAAAATTGAGGGGAGCATTAAAAATGTTCCTAATATGGCTTGTTAATAAGTGGACATTTTTTCCCTAAAAGCAGCTATATTTGAATCAATTGATATCTAAAATATCAAGAGATTTAATATTTTTGATAATTAAGGAGGAGAAAAAAAATATGTGATTAAATTATATGGCTAAAGATGTGATTTTCATGATCTCAAGTGTACGTATCCCATTATATGTGCTAAACTCTTTTGATTAATCGATGCACATATAAAGGGGAGCAAAATGGTTACAAGTTGCTAGAAATGTGGAACTTGTACCAAAGACTGACCTTTAATTATGTATTGAGTTATAAGGTGGTTAAGTTTAGGTTATTCCCATGATCCAGCCAGTCCGGATGGGATCTACCCAAGGGATATTCACTAGATTAGTGTAATGTCCTTAGGTATGAAAAAGGGTAAAGTGAGTTATAAGGAAAAGTGTCTGACTGAAAAATGCAAGTAATGGAAAACAAACCCACAAAAGGTATAGTTATGAAGTCTCGCTAAGCGCTTAAAGGGGTGAAAATTAAAAAAAAGTTAAGATAAAGGGTGAAAAGAAAGAAGCCCTCCTTACACTTAGGCAGAAACCGGGTCAATACATCTGCTGTCAAGAATCACAAAGATGATTGCTGACATTGAAGACTGACATCATGGACCCAGTGATGCAATGCACAACCCTCCCTAGCCACTCAGAATCTCTCAAAATATTTTTGTTTCATTTCTCACAGAGATTACACGCATTTCTATCAACTTTCTCACTCTGAGTTAGTTGGTATTGAAAAGGTGGCAGTCTGCTCCAGCCTCCGATCACTAAAACCAAAGTGCACTATTGAGTCTAGAGCCAAAAGAGATCATCCATAAATCTCATTAGGACACTTGTCAAAATTATGCTTGCTATTTCACACAATGTGAATAACGAGAAATATATAAAGAGTCCTACGCATTATCCTTGTGATTTTGCCAGAACATCAGAGTGATACTCAAGTAATCACAGTGAAGATGGAAATCCTGCTTGAGCCAACATCAAACAAGCTCTTGGTAGGTGACTTGTGCGATTCAAATGAATCAAACTTGTGACAACTGGAAAGAAACGATGGTGCGATTCCAAGTGAATCAAACTTGTTCCAGTATATGAATTGACGGTTGATGATGAATTTTGAATTGCTTAAAACTCTCGATGTGTCACAAAACCACTTTAGCAAGTGACACGTCGATTGATTTTCAAATCAATTTTTCTATTCAATCGGTGAGACAGTAACTCACTGGTTCACTCTTATCGTGCTGTCTGCTTTGAGATGTTTCGATAATGAGAACATGCTGAGTACGATGAATCTAATACACGTGTGTTAGAAAGATTCAATACTGCAAGCTGGAAATCCTGTCAAGGAGATTCTTCTTAAATTGAATCTACCTGATCACAGGTCGATCCTCATGGATTTGAAGGTTACTCTAACCAAACACGGGCGAATGACAAATCCATATTCGTCCCCCCGCTTTATTGCTAACTATTTTAATGTAGGATACTTAAAGATGGAGGTAAAGGTACCTGATTCCTGCTGTGTCAAAGATTCATAACCACATGCTCATACTCGACCAACAAAAGTTAAGACATCATGAAAGCTTAAGTACATGTTTCAAGACTTCCGCTACTCTGATACCGTACGTCTTTCTTGAAGTGATGAAGTATTAATGTCAAAATAATTTGATACGAATGTAAACTATATATATAATATATAATACTATGGAAAATTACCAATTCACCCTTGAGGACAAAGGTAAAAAGGAAATTCTTCAAAATATATATAATATAATACGTATCTTAACCGGGAAGTATGATTTCCCAAGTCGTTTCCCTAATGATTTGTGAAATTGAAACCACGTTTGATGCTTGGACAATGATTTGAATGAGAGGAAATATATTTTTGATTATCTAAAACTACTAAATAATAGCAACAAATAAAATAAGCACACAAAAACAATTAATCACTTAAAACAATTAACAGGTACAAATAAAACGCGACAATTAAGCAAAATAGACAAAATTAAACTTTAAAAATGCAAACTAAATTTCTAAACTTAGAATAAGACGAAAGAAAATTTTAGGAAAAAGAAAAAAAAAATTGATAATTTTTGAATTTATTATGAATTAAAAACTATTTTAATCTAATTAAATCCAAAAAAATAGCAAATTAAGTCCTAAAAATTAAGAAAAATAATTTTTAAACTTAGAAAAGTCTAAAATAACATAAAAACTCAGAAAACTATTTTTAACTATTTTTAAAATTAAAATCCTATTTTTAAAATTAAAAATAAAAGCTCAAAAATGAAAATTAAAATCTAAAAGAGGTAAAAATGATTTTAATGAATGTAAACCTAAAAGTAATTTTTCTAAAACTAAAAACTATTTTTTTGTATTTTTCTGAAAATTATTTCTATTTTTTATGTATTTTCGAATTTTTAAAACTAAGAAAAATTATAAAAAATAAACTATTAAATGGAAAATTATCAAAAATTCAAGAAAAGACCTAAAAGTAGTAAGGAATCTAAGAAAAATAAGCATACAAGAACAGCTTATCTGAAAAGCTAAGAATAAGCCAAGATAAGCTACGGCTTAAAAAGTAAAAAGGAAATGAAAAAGACTATAACAATTAAATGAAAAGGGATGTGGTTGGATGAACTATTGTAGCATGATGGTTAAGGCATATGTGTTGTGTGTGGGAGGTCGTGGGTTCAAGTCTGGCATACACCCCCTTTTTGCAATTTTTTTATTTTTTTAAAACCAAAAGCACCAAGATGTTAAGGACAAGTTTTTAAGCACTTTTAATAAAACAAGTATAAGCTGAATCTCAAAATTAAGCTCTTAAAAGGCTCTAAAAGAATCTGTTTGCAGAAAATGGGCTTTTAATAGCCTAAAAGCTTGTTTTCACTTAAATGAACATACAGACCTCAAATTAAGCTCAAAATAAAAACTAAAAGCTATTCTAGGAGTTTAAGTCCTTTACTAATAGCTCTAAAATCCGTCATGTGTTTAAAGCTAATTATGATAAAGCTAGCTAACATGAAAACACAGAAAAAAACACCTTTAAATCTAATGATCATAGAGGCAAACTCAGGAATAAGCACTAAAAGTTCAAAAACTACTTAAGCTAAAATGCTCAATAAGCTAATATAGAACCTAGGCTTTTGAAATCTAATTACTCTACTAATAAGCTATAAGTCTAAAGGATAAAAACTAATACTATAAGCTAGAATTTCTAATTTAGTCCCTGAAACTAGTACTATGTTTTTGGTTTTTGAAAATTTTTATGAAAACTGTAAAAGAAAATTGTACTTAAGAGAATAAGCTAGAAATTGATAAACAGGCTTTGATCTAACTTAAACTATATCTAATCTATAAACCTTCTGAATTTTAAAGTCTAAATCCTATTAAAACTAGCTTAAATGATAATGAAAAAGACAGCAGTAGTAACTGATATTACTACTGCTGATACAATTGACAAAGAGGAAAAACTAATATGCAGGTTACCTTAGTGGTTACACCTGCATTTACACCATCAAAGTGAGTGTGTATGAACACAATACAGACACAAACCAAGCCTTTGAGAGCTTGGATCAAATTTTTAGCAAGCAAAGAAAGGGAGAAAGCTCCCCTGGTGCACAGCTTACAAAATAAGCCTCAAAATGATATAAAGCTTAAATTAATCCTACAAACTTGCTTAAAACCTAATCTAATATAAAGCTTAAACTAATCATGTAGGAAGAAATGTCTACATCTGAGACTTAGTTGATTTTGGAGTTATCATTTCGACTATTTAGAGGGAATAATTATGACATCCGAGACTTAGTTGACTTTGGTGTTTCAATTTATATCATCACTGTCCTAAAGAGAGAAATGCGCTCATCCGGCATTTTCCTATCTTTGCTCTTTCCCCTTAAAATTAACTTTGGTGTTGTGGTATCAAATTCTTGAAAGGGTTTATTGTGTGCTTCGGATATCTAGGCTTTTTACATCAGGACTGCTTGAGGCGGCTTGCAAGAAAGTTTTGAATCTACTCAAGAAAGGATTGCAGACTTAGGGGGAAGCTAAGACAACTTCTTAAGAGAGACTACGAGGAAGACCTACGGCTGCTACAAAGAACCATATGATTCTATCATATGATGTTCTCATCATTCAGGTCAAACCTCGTACATAATAATCTTGTGAATATATAAATGTGTAGTGTAGACTTAAAAAATTAGGCATATATAGTGTTTGAGTATGAATTTTCAAGAATTTCTTAGTAAATTCAAAAAATTTCAAATTAACATACTCAAACACCATATAATACCCTCATAATTTGAGGGGGGGGGGGGGGGGTATTAAAAATTTTCCTTAATACGGCTTTTTAATTAATTGGACATTTTTTTCTTGAAGCGTTATATTTGATATCATTTGTTATTCAAAATATCAAAAGATTAATATTTATTTATTAAATGGGGAGAAAATATGATTAAAATATATGGCTAAAGATGTGATTTTCAAGATCTCAAGTGTACGCTATCCCATATATGTGCTAAACTCTTTCGATTAATCGATGCACATATAAAGGGGGAGCAAATGGTTACGTGTTGGCAGAAATGTGGAAGTACCAAAGACCGACCATTTAAATTACTGTATTGGAGTTATAAGGTGGTTAAGTTTAGGTATTCATTCCTATGATCCAGCCAGAACCGGAGGGATCTACCCAAGGATATTCCACTAGATAGTGTAGTAGTCCTTAGGTATGAAAAAGGAGTAAAAGTGAGAATAAGGGAAAAGTGTCGACTGAAATATAGCTAGTACTGGAACAAACCCAATAAGGTATGTTATGAAGTCTCGATAGGCTGAAGGGGTTGAAAAATTTAAAAGAAAAAGTTAAGATAAACAGGGTTTGAACAAGAAATAAGCCTCCTTTCATTTTGGCAGAAACCGAGTTCAATACATCTTTCTGTCAAGAATCACAAAGATGATTGCTGACATTAAAGACTGACATTTCAGACCGAGTGATGCAATGCACAACCCTCCCTAGCCACTCAGAATCTCTCAAAATATTTCTGTTTCATTTCTCACAGAGATTACACGCATTTCTATCAACTTTCTCACTCTGAGTTAGTTGGTATTGAAAAGGTGGCAGTCTGCTCCAGCCTCTGATCACTAAAACCAAAGTGCACTATTGAGTCTAGAGCCAAAAGAGATCATCCATAAATCTCATTAGGACACTTGTCAAAATTATGCTTACTATTTCACATAATGTGAATAACAAGAAATATATAAAGAGTCCTACACGTTATCCTTGTGATTTTGCCAGAACATAATAGTGATACTCAAGTAATCACAGTAAAGATGGAAATCCTGCTTGAGCCAACATCAAACAAGCTCTTGGTAGGTGACTTGTAGCGATCAAATGAATCAAACATCCGTGACAATGGAAGGAAAAGTGGTGCGATTCCACGTGTATCAAACTTTGTTCCAGTATATGGAGTTGACGGATTGATTGATGATGGATTTTGAATTGCTTAAAACTCTCGATGTGTCAAAACCACTTTAGCAAGTGACACGTCGATTGATTTTTAAATCAATTTTTCATTCAATCAGTGAGATAGTAACTCACTGGTTCACTCTTATCGTACTGTCTGCTTTGAGACGTTTCGATTTAATGAGAAACATTGCTGAGTTCGTGAATCTATTAATGTGTGTTAGAAAGATGCAATACTGCAAGCTAGAATCATGTCAAGGAGATCTTCTTAATTGAATCTACCTGAATCACAGGTCGATCCTTAAGGATTGGAAGGTTACTCTAACCCAAAACATGGTTGCGGAATGGACAAATCCATATTTCGTCCCCCGCTTTATTGCTAACTATTTTTAATTTGGATACTTAAAGATGGAGGTAAAGGTACCTGATTCCTGCTTTCTCATAGATTCATAATTATTTTTATAACAAAATTATAACTTTCGTAAACGAAAGGATCTTCAAATCAAAATCAACAAACGTAAACGAATGAATCTTTAACACAAGTTCCCGGCAACGGCGCCAAAAATTGATTGTAGTATTCTACTATACAATAAAATAATATAAAATATATAATAATCTAAAAGAGCAATTAAGAACTTTCCCAAAGTTTCCCTTAAGGAAAATCCACTCTAAAAGATATATATATAATATAATATAATACGTATTAAACCGGGAAGTATGCTTTCCCGGGTCGTTTCCCCAACGACTTGTGAAATTGAAACCACGCCTTAGTTTGGATGATGATTTGAATGAGAGAAAAGATATTTTTGATTATCTATAACTACTAATTGAAAGCAACAATTAAAATAAGCAAACAAAAGCAATTAAGCACTTAAACTAATTAACGGGAGCAAATAAAACGCGACAAATAAGCAAATAAGACAAATTAACCCTTAAAAATGCAAACTAAAATTTTAAACCTAGAATAGGACAAAAGAAAATTTTAGGAAAAAGAAAAATATTTTTTTGATTATTTTTGAATTTATTATGAATTAAAAACTATTTTAATCTAATTAAATCCTAAAAAATAACAAATTAAGTCCTAAAAATTTAGAAAAATAATTTTTAAACTTAGAAAAGTCTAAGATAACATAAAAACTCAGAAAACTAT
>BQNB010111489.1:0-22342 GCA_026074375.1 Tanacetum coccineum | reverse complement strand
CTTACATAGCTCGCATCCCACCTGAGCAACATATATCTTTTCATTAACCTTCTTGATTTCTCTTCCAAGATTATTAAGTTGTGCTTGGATGGCAGCCAATCCATCAAAAGTTTCAGTACTTCTTGTCCTAGATGTTCCGTTGTGCCATTTTTGATAATATTCGGCCATCTCTTGGATGGCTTGTTTTGCATTGGCAGCTGTCTTATTTGGTATGGCACTTTGGAATCAATAATTTGTCTAGTCGGAACTTCTAATCCATTATAAAACAAGATTACCTCATGCATATCCATTAAGTAGTGTTGAGGGCATTTCGTTAATAGTTCTTTGAATCTTTCCCATGCTTGGTAAAGAGTTTCATCAGGTTCTTGCTGAAAGTTATTGATCTCCTCCATTTTCTTAGCAGTTCGGGCAGGTGGACAATACTTGCTTAGAAATTTTGCCTTTAGATCTTCCCAAGTTGTAATTGAACCAGATGGTTTGTTCCTTAGCCAACGACTCGCGGCTCCAGTAAGGGACATAGGGAAAGCTCAAAGCATTATTTGATCTTGAGTTATATTTGGAATATGGAATAAATCAACAATCTCAAGAACTTTTTTAATATGCTCGTTCCCATCTTTATGATCCGAACCGCTGAAGGTGTTGTCACGTAGTTCGTTAAGAAATTGGCCTTTTAGTTCAAAGTGATCTTTGGCTTCGATTTTAGGCCTAGTAACACCCGATCCATGGTCTCCTCGGGTCTTGCACATGTACTCTTCTATGGTTTCCGTCATTGTTTCCATAACTTCTTCCTCGGAATGTTCTTCTAGATCAGAAAATAGATCGAATTCAGGCGAACTCTGTCAAGACTTGGTGTCTTGAAAAGCTTCCTAGATGATCAAAATTCTCGTTCGATTTTTAAAGGTGTAAATTATTCCTTTGGTTGACTCCTTGTCATACCACTACCTGAACAGTGGATTGAAACATCTGTAGGATAGAATCGAAAGGAAAGAAAACTAACAAAAAATCACGCAACGAAAATCAAATATGATAATCACCTTTGTGTTATATCAGGTGATTAATACGCTGTATTCGATTAATTTGAATACGCCGTATAGATCTGCTGAATAGAATACGCTGTATTGGTTAAGAAAGTCAGACACGCCATATTCAACTAAAGTAAATATGTCGTACAAGGTTATCGACCAGAACATTGTATGGAAAGCAATAAGATAAAACAAAACAAACAAACAATAATAAACAAATATACAAAATTTTACACTACTCTAAATTACACTAATTCTAAGGGTTAAGTTAATCTAAGGTTAAAAACCAAAATATTAAATACAAATATAGATTAAACAACTTCACTCCCCAGAAACGACGCCAAAAACTTGATGTGTGTCATCATGTGTAGGTATTATTTATTATCAAGTTTTACATTTATATTTTGCCGACTATACTAAAACAACACTAACGGGCCGTGTACCCGATTAGATGTAGCTTCGTTGCTAAGTAGGGTGTCGATCACTAAGAGCGAGAGCGTTAATCTTATAGTTCTATCAATATTTTGGTTAACTAAACTATGTTAATTCTAATCTATGTTAAACCTATGCTAAACCTAATTCTAACAGATAAAGGGGGTTTCAGTCTGAGAGACTCGCACAGGTTTTGTGGTGACATGCATGAGTTTAAAACACAATAACACACGCAAGCAGATAATCAAAAGATAGAAGAACGGTCTAGTCAATTATAAGAAAACTGTATTAACCATGATTAATCCAATTAAAACGCAGGTTTGTTTATTTTAGTGCAATGAGTGCTTATCTCGAGACGGCATATCATTCTAAGATTTAGGCGGTACTTCCTCCTAAAACCTAGACATGTAGAATTCTGTTACAATTAAACGTATCCTCATAAAGCATCCTATTTGCTGATTATAATCTATCTTAGGAGATTAAAAATGGTGATCTTATTAAACCCTAGCTCATGGATACTTTGCCCACTTATTGCTTAAAGACTCTTTATATACTAGTAGTCCACTATCCGAGTCTTTACCAAAGGAATCAGTACGTTATTTTTTTGATCCCAAGTCACCTGCTAGTCCAACTTGTTCATATAAACCAATGGTAAAGATAGGTCAATATTTGTGATCCTATTACTCTAGATATATAAATTGCAAATATGGATAGTCATCTCGACATCTAGCTAGCTAGATATTTTGCATTCCTAGATCTAGTTGAATGATGGGTCACATACTTAAGCACGTAAACAAGTATGAATTAGTAAACATAATCAACAACCAACGATAAATTAAGCAGTTGATATAAATAAACCAAACATTTAAATCTTCATAATCATGGCTAATACCCAAGGGTATAAGCCCTTAACCATTGTAATCAATGCAAGAATAATCAATCAACCAAGGTAAACTAACCGAGTTAAACGAATGATACCAAAAATCGAATGATTATAAGAGTATAGGGATTACAAGGTGTTTCCTATGGAATTAGAAGCTTTGCTTGACCTCTTCTGCTCTTCTTGTCTTTTAAAAATCTTATACATTTCCTTCTATAAACACACATATTGCCGTCCATTTATGAACAACACACAAGAATTAATTCAAAACTCTCCACTAAGCTTACTTGTACTTACTTAACAACATGTATTAACCGAGAGATAAACACTAGCTTATTATCCATAGTACCTTGGCCACCCTTTTGTCCCCTATATCCCAAACCCAAGGCATACCACATAGGGAGGAAGAGAGCACTTGTCCTTGTTAAGTTTAAACCACTCCTAATCCATGGTATTTGTGAAGTGGTTTGCTAGATATTTACACTATAAAAGGAAGCCTAATGCAAGCCTTATTCACAAACTCTCATTACTTGCAAAAATTAAACTTCTATCTCTTTGTTTTCTCTCTTAACCCACGGCTTAAAATAGTGACAAAGAGAGTGTTATAATTTTAATTCCTACCACAATACAAGCATACAAGGGTGTTTAGGGTTGATATCTAAGGTATATCAAGGGTTTTAAATGACTGGGTTTTCATTTACACAGGGTTTTCAAGAAGAGAAATTAGGGTTTTTATAAAGGATTTTAGGTTGAAGAATTAGGGTTTGATTATGTTTGTAACACCCCCAAAATGGGTCGTAGCGAAATAAGGATCCAGAAGCGTTACTTCATAATAACATTGCACAAGACATGAGAGAACGACCACTAAACGCGTCGTTTGAAAATGATACATTGGATTTAATAAATTATTGTTACAAATGCTCAACGGCTAAACTTGTTCATTCTTGAAAATGCAATGATTTTTCTACATGACAAATATCCCCAAAATTTGATGCACGTAAATCTTTATAGAAATGACTCCACAATGTAGACCACCAATGTATCCTTGTTTCTTGTACCTTATTATCCTGAGAAAAACATGCTTAAAACGGTCAACATAAAGTTAGTGAATTCATAGGTTTATATATGTATAAATCCGGACTGCAAGATTTTCCTCCCTCGAGAATAAATATCACAAAATGTCATTTACGTTCCTTAAGCTCTGCCACTGAAGCTAGACATATACGAATACAATATAAATATTGCCTACATTGCCCATGATGATGTTCAACCCAAAGCATCCTAAATTCGACATGTTATATCGTTCGTTCCTGATGATAGCTAATCACCCGAACGGGGAGGTCAATCCTAAATAGATCTATTTATAACACTCGCGCTTCCAAACCAGAAATTAACAGTTCATGATACAGGGCATATTGGGTTCAAGCTACTTAGGAAAAACGTAATCAATATATAAAATGTCCACTTGCGTCCAATTATAAAACAAAGCATGTTTCTCACCCCAAAACTTTTAATTATAGAATTCATAAAAACATGGGGCTATGAACTCACCTTGAGTGAGCGATAATCAAATATATCTCAGAAAATGCGTCACGGTAATGATCGAATGCAACCTAATCCAATATAGGTCGTATAAAAAAGGGGGGACTGGGGGGGGGGGGGGGGGGGGGGTGGGGGGGGGGGGGGGGGGGGGGGGGGGGTAAAAAGTACTAATCACTTTGAGTAACTATTACCATATACAATTCTAGATAGCTCAGATCACCATCATAATGTTTTAGTGAATCTGTTTTTATAAAAGTTAAAAAAACGTTTATAAAGAGTTCGATGTAGTAAAAACGACGCAATTTCTTCGTTTTAAGCCTGTTTCTTACGTTTCTTATGCCCACGCTTTCGTATTAAGACGACGTATCAAAATATGACATTTTTGTATTTCATGTCCTATGTGAACAATACTTTTACTGCGTTTCACTAAAAAAAACCATACGAAAGCCAGTCATAAGTTATTTTTAATAGTTTTTAAGGAGTTAGGTCGTCGTAAAACGCAGTAAATTTCGTATTTTATTCGTTATAGCTACTATTAGCGTATTCTTTCGACACGTCTTCGGTTATTAAAGTTCTAATCATATTAAAGATGTTTTCAAAAATGTAATAAATCTAGATAGAAACAGTAACTTTTATAAAAATAGTTTTATAAAAGTATTTTTATACATTTAAGTGTATAATCTCGCGTAATTCATAACTCCTTCGTCATCGATTAAAAAATTACGATTCTTTTTGATTTGGAATTATAAAAATATGTAGGATCTATTAAAAATAATAAACCTTTTATATCAGAAGTATTTGATAACTTGTTTTTATAAAATTTATTTTATAAACCCGTTTATTAACGTATAACTCGTAAACTACGTATCTTCTTCGTTATTAATCCGTTTTTCGAGTTTCTTAACTTTTTGGAATCCTCATGGGATGTAGTATTTCATAAAAATATAAAATCATATGTTTAAAATTCGAATTAAAATAGAATATTTGAAGATTTTAAATAAAAATGCGTTTAAAAGTTGTTTTGTAACTTTTAAGCTGAACCATCTTGTTACAAGTCCATTACCACACTCATAATCACATGTATTACATCCTTAGGGTCTCTAGTTCATTATTAGTCCATATGTTGTCCAAAAATCACAAGATGCAAATGTGTACATACTTATTTATTCGTTAACTTTCATAAGTATACTTTTTAGTTAACTTGATTATATATACTTTTTATATATAAACCACACATGTACAATACTTATACATCCATTATAACATGATATTAACATTCATATATCATATGTACAAGTTTACCAAACCATAAACAAGTGTTAAAAATCCATTTTACATGTTAAAACATTTCCTAAATGGTGATTAACTATATTAGCATCATATACACATAAAATCATAAAAGTGAAGAGATTAAGGCTTTTAGATAACCTTAATATGATACAAGGTGATGAACAACAAAATCTAAACCCTTGTTTAGATCACAAACACAAGCTTGCAAGACTTAGAAAACCCTAGTTTTTCCAAAGAAACCCTAACTCCTTTTCTTGCTTCAACACACTTGTACTGCTTAAACCAGCTTCTAAACACCTTAGAGTTATCGTAGAAATGAAGTAGGAATTGTGGTGTAAATGTTGTAAATAAATTATGTATGGGTGGTTTAATGTTGTTGTGTTTTGACATCCGAGGCATAGAAGAGAGACAAAATGAGAGATTTTTGTTTTTCACCAAGTAAAATGAAGTGTGTATGTTTTACTTACACTAGCATTAGCCTTATAAACTTCATGACTAGTCAAAGAATGTACAAAGAAGTCTAAGACAAGATGAGGGTTTCATGGGAAGTCTTGGTCAAAACTAGACATAAGTTTTAATTAGGTTATGTTGTACTAATCAAGTTGGTGATGTTTGTGAGCTCTTGGTTCCCTTAGGTGGGTATTATCCCATGAAATCAAGGGGGGGAGTACAAGAGAATTTTTTTTGATATTTTGCAAGATATAATATGTTACTTGAAGATATAATTTGCAAATTGTATGAATAAAGATGTAATATGAAAAGTGTAGTTGCTAGTTGATTTATTTAATATACAAGGTGACTAACAATGTTAACATAGGTGAAATATTTATAAAACTTTAGGTATTGGATATAAAAATGGGTACTTGTTGAAGCGTAGAAAAGTTTTGATGGTTTCGGGAATGCCTAAACGTATTTTATCGTGAAACGTATGTTTTACGTAACCAATAAAAATAAATATATAAAAAGTCGATTATTTCTTTTGTAAAAATAATATAATGCTTGCTTGGCGTAAATTTTTATTTGTTTGGTGCCTGTTTACGTTAAATGTTGATTTTTAGTTTACGCAATTTAGCTAAACGTTGGAAATTTGAAGTGGACGCGTAATAGTTTAGAATAAATAATTGAATGTTCATTAATATAAAAAGGTGTGAAAATATGAATTGTTACAGTCTCCCCGTGTTAAGAGAATTGCGTCCCGCAATTCAGTTCTAGTGGTCTTTCGGAATAGTGTTGATGAAGAGGTATGGGATCAAATTAAATTTTTTTTATAGAACATGTATCTCCAACGGCTATGAACATTAGCCCAATGCTACTTCCTTCAAAATACCAAATTTTTATCCTCCATATTCCCCTACAACACTTCTAATCTTTCACTTACATTTTATCTATCTAATACTAAAAAATTTGCACACTCATAAGCACTTTGCGATGGCGACCGTGATAGCACGCGCATTTTCTTTGCCTACTTCCATATGAAATAATATTTCATATCTTGCCTTATTCTAGCATTCTCGTGCCCCTCGCCGTCTTGCAATCGGCGTGGATCTCATTTTGGAAGAAATAGATATATTGCTGAGGAGGGTTGTAATAAAGCTTGTATTTCCTTTATGTCCTTATGTAATCTTATTTCTAAGATAATAAACGGATGTTGTGGCAACAATTCTATTTGTTATTTTTATTTTATGTCATTCGAATATTTCGTTACAACGCTTGGTAACTCATTTGCATTCCTTTTTAGTTTGCTTTAACTTGAGTGATCAGGATTTGTGATGTTGGTTTAATATTTATTGTTGCGACCAAAGCTCGACTTCTAGCGGGCTTTTTCATTCCCTTTAGCTTAACGCGTCAGTTATAACATCTTTCTTAGAGTGATAACTACTTTATACCTATGGTGGTGTCGTAACTACCAAGCTCTATGGTATTACATATTCGTCAAAAATGATGAATTGATATATTCCTTAATGACGAGTAAACTTGTTAGTGGATCGTCCTATGGTGACTAGGGATGCGTCTTGACTTTTGGACATAGGATTTTTTTTGTATAAAATGATGTCGACTTTATATAGTACGGGGGTGTAAGAGTTTACTTAGTGATTATTATTGTCAGTTTGGTTTCTCGCGATGATTACATTTTATGAATACGCACGCAGAACTTGATATAAATAGACATTTGTATTTTGACAAGAAGTTTTAAGGTGACTACTCTCAGCACGGCATGGTACTTTACCCTGAATTCAACATAGTGTAATGCAGGCCAAGTATAATTGAGGGACTAACGTGCATTGCTGCATTTTTTGTCAAAATGGCGTTATGATTTCATGATATTCGTGAGAGTAGTTTGCAAGAGTAAATAAGGAATCTAAGTTAATATTGACGATTTTTTTTATAATACAATAATTTGATAGATAATTTAAAGTCATTCGTACAACGAAAATTTAAGAGAAATACAACGAGAACTCCTAAGGAGATAAAGTTCAAGATAGTTCCAACTTAGGGTTTACTAGGCAAAGCAAGACAACTTTCTCTTTTAAGCTTCAATCTCATCCTCAATGTTGTTAAGGTCTTATGTATCGGGTTTTTTTTTTTTTTATTTTTTGTTTGTTTTTTTCTCCTGCTACCAAAGCATACACCATATCCAAACGTCTGACTGTACCTCTGCGGCCTGGCTTTTTCATGGTTTCGGTTCTTTAATTCCGGGCAATCACTCTTGTAGTGCCCTTGATTCCCACATTCATAGCAAGTAGGTTTCTGACCTACTGATTCGTTTTGATAGTACGCTATATAATACAACTCAAATGCAGATCCTGACCGAATGCCCTTAACCAAGGGAAAAGGTCAAAATCTACACAAAGAGATAAAATATATAAGAATCCAATAATAAAAAAAGGATTCCGAAGAGATATTCCTCCCGGGTCGTATGTCCCTAACGCGGCTTGCAATTGAATTTATCCTGGTTTGATGAGAATTTGAATGATGGAGAAACGGATATGATTATAACTAAAATATAAATAAAACTTAATTAATCTAGAAAACAAGCAAAGGAAATGGGGATCTTAAAAAACTACGGGAAAAACAAAAGTAAGGTATACGGAAATCCTAAAATTAAATCTAAATTAATACGGGGAACAGAAATCAGGTATCGGGAACCCTAAATACTTAAAATTTAAGAAATAAATGCTAAATTAAATTAAGAATCAAAATTAAATTCTAATTAACTTAATTTGAAAAATAAAGAAAACTAGAATAAAAACGGAGGTCGTTTGAATGTAAAACGAAAAGAAACGGTAAAACTTACCCGGTAAAAACGGGTCTAAAACTGAAATTTAAGAAAAAACAAGCCATACTAAATTGTATATTTTTCCCCCTAGATTAAAAAAAAACAAATGACAAAAGAAAATTTTACAAAAAAGAAAAAATACTTCTTTATTAAATTTTTTGGATTTTTATTATGAATTTTTAAAGATTAAAAACTAATAAAAACTAAGAAAATAGAAAAACAAAAAATAAAAGTTAAAAAAAATTCTGAAAAATAAAATAAAATAAAGAAAAAAGTTAACAATCAAAAAATCTAAAAATGCCCCAAATTTACTGTTTTAAATAAAAGTAATTAAAACTTATTAAATATAAACCTAATTAATTAATTAATTAATAAAAAGAGTAACAGCTGTTAAACCTAGAGACTAACAGTGTAAAGCAACAAGGACAAACGGGTACAGGCTAACTAACCTCAGGGACTAAACAATGTTAACTCGAATAGAGAAAGTTACACAACAGTCCTCGAGAAGAACCCCCGATTGCAAGGTGGGTCAACAGCTTATTAAGAAGCAAAAAGTCAAAAGAAAGAATTGTAAAGGGGCTTGAGCTTAAATCATTTTCAGATTTAAAAGGGGCAAGTGCTGAAAGGCTCACAATAAGCCAGAAAAGTGAGCTATGGGCTGACAGAAACTTAAAAAGCTCAAAGAGCTTATTGGCTTTTTCCTTAAGCTTTAAGTTGCACAATAAGCTAGAAACTAAGGGAAACAGATAACAAGGCTAAGGGAATCCTAATTAAGCTATGGTAAACTAGAATAAGCCCTAAAATTAAGCTGACAACTAATAAGCCAATAATCGATAACAGTTTTAGAAAGAAAATAGAAAAAATGCTATTTTAAAGGCTAAATAAGCTAAGCTAAAGGAGGAGTTAAGCTACAAGATTACAGGGACTTAAAGGGCTACCTATAAGCTATAAATAAAAGCTAAAAGAACTAGGGGCTTAATACAAAATAAGCTAGAAAAGAGGGGGCTTAACATGGTGCTCAGCACCAGGGGAAATTATGGCAGTGGCTAGGGGCTTTTTGGGCTTATGAAAAATAAGCTCTCAAGGGCTTTTTAGCCAAAACCAAATACAAACAGAATACAAGGGGTGGTTAATGAGCTTATTTTCAAAGTTTGAGAGCTTAGGGCTTATTTAAAGTTGCTGATAATGGGGCTTAATATTGACTGTTTTCAAAGAAATGATGCATACACTCACACTTGACTTGGGCTTATGGTTATATGACAGCAATAAGGGTTGGGTTTATTGGCTAGAAACAACAACAAAAAGCACAAAGATAATGTGCTTAAGCTGCATAAGCAGCTTGAGTGGTTTAGCTTATTTTTGCTTATTGGAAATTTGACAGTTTACAAAAGAAACCTAAAAACTTATTTTCAAACTAAGATTGGTGATTAAATTGGCTTAATTAACCCCACACACTCAGCCAAAGTTGGCTGAGTGGTTACAACCCATGACCAACACCATTGTGACCCATTTTAAGGTAAAACCAAACACCCCCTTAAATATATGAAAAACGTTTTTTAACTAATTTTAGTGAAAAGAAGGCTGAGATAAGTGATTACAAGGTAGGTCTAACAACTTTTAACATATGTTTAAGCAATTTAAACAGAAATAAAACAGCTTAATTTATATTTCAGATTTCAACAATGGAAATTCCAACAAACACTTAACTTTTATTAAACTGAGAAGTATTACAATTTTAGCTTAAAAAACAACTGAGTTATACTCAAATAATTAAAAGACAGACTTGAAATTTAAAGTTAAGCAAAAAAAAACATAAAAATGGTGTTGTGCTTCGGCTTGGTCTTGGCTCTTTTATAGCAGTCCTTAGCCTTCACTTGGTTCTTTGGCTGTGTTTGTTGTGAGTGTGTAATGTCCCCAAGCAATCCTAGCCCTCTATTTGCTTCTCTTCATTATCTCACCATTGAAGTTGACTTCGGGATGTGTGAAATCCAAGTGGGAAGGGGTTATAGGGGCAGGGTAAGTGGGGAAAGGTGAGGGTGAGCTGTGAGTGTGTACTGGAGAGGTGGTTTGGCCATAAAACCGGGGGAGAGGTGGTATGGTTTTTGGCGCCAAGTGGGTTGGGTTGCAGGGTTGTTCGTTTGGTTTAAAAGGGATCTTTGGGGAAGAGGCAACCCAAGTCCCTCATCTCCTCTCAACATCTTTTACATTTTCATTTAGAGCCGAAATAAAGTTATAAATATGTTTTGGAAAATGCAGCTTAAGTCCTTGTGGTTTATAACTAAAAGAAAACAAAGAGACTTTTAGGAAATTGCAAAGTTGGTCCGGCGTTTAATAACTACAGATTAAGAGAGGTTTTTGGTAATTGCACATTTTCAGCCCCTTGGTGTTTTATTTCTCATTTTCTTCTTTATAAAACAACTTTTAAAAAACATGCAACATTGGCCCTTTTTATTTATTTTTTTCCATTTTAATTAAAAACTAAGTTGTTTTACAATTTACATTTTTGGTCCTTATGTTTTATAAAAAGGATGTGGGCCTTTTGTTGGGCTGATGGTTTTTTATTGGGCTTGTATTGGGCCCACTTGAGGGTTTAGGGTGGTTATTGGCTTTTTAAGGTATAGGTTTTGAGTTATTGGGCTTTTTCAAGCCCAAAAGTTATGGAGTGGGTTTTTGTGTACAGGCTGAGATTGGCTGTAACTGGGCTAGGAATTTGGGCCTCAAAGTCTTCACAAGTCTTCATAAAAATACATTGGGCTTTCCCAGGCCCATCAGATGGGTTAAAGATTGCATCCAATAGTATACTCAGTTCCGGCTCCGTTTGACTAGCTGATATCTTCAGTAGTTGACTCTGGACTTTGACATTTTTGGACTTTTGGCCTTAGAATTTTGCAACAGTCATTTCCATTCCAATGCTCAGTTTTGTCATTTTGGCTTTGGTTTCTGTTTTTTTTGTTGATATCCACGTTCCCTGCACAATACAAATGGCAAACAAACATATAATTGCCAGTTTTTGTCCTGTTTTTGGTCATTTAAGCTCGTTTTTTTAGAGGTTAAAAGATATGTGTAATTAAGCACTATCAAATCCCCCAAACTAAGGTTGTGGTGGTCCTCACAAACTGTTAAATGAAGTAAACACGTAAGCCCACCGTTTTTCACCATTTTTCTTTATTTCACAAACTAATCTTGTTCTTGGATTTTCTCATTTTTAAAACAAGTTCGACTTTCTTTATTTTTCAAACTGGGATCATAGAATGAGAAGCGTCCGTACAGTGATCCGAACGGATTGTTCCTGACGGATAATTTCATCGTCCTCGAATTTTTCACAAGTTCAAGCTAGCAATAAACACGATCATTTCGATAATAAGTTATATGAGTAAGCCCATCATACTAAATGACTTGTGAATTTTCAACTCCCGACATGGATATATGATTGAATGTGTGACTCATTTTAATTTAACCATCTAGATCAACTTATTTCATAGTCATGAAATTCAAATGAATATGACTCAAAGCAACAACTTATTAAGACTTCGTAACTTGATTTGGAATTTAACACTCAGAAACTTTTTTGCAACAGTTTGTACATTATAAATCAAAAAGTTCTTGAAGCAAAGGAATGCGATGCTTAGTTTGAACCCCTACCTCGCTGGTTAACGGAGCAGGATCTCCACAAACCAACGACCGGCTGTTCTTAGTTTGAAAACCCACCCCGATGCTAGCCGTAGTGGGAAATCACCTCAACACCTTATTCCTATATGGCTAAGGAGTGGTGTCTTAGTTTGAAACCTACCATCTCCCCTAGACCTTTCTTCCAAGGTGAGAATCACGACACAATTGGAAACAAAAAGCGAAAGAAGAAAATATTAAAGACCAAATCCTAGAAGAAAGACGTCTTAGTATTGAACCCCCACCTCTTGCTACGGAGTGGGATATCAACACACAATATAAGAAGGTCTTTTATTTTTTTTACTTGCTCCATAATATCAACGCATGCTTCATTGGCAAAATTTCAACATTTCATCCATTTTTGCGCATTCACATTTCATTCCTGCTTTCTTTGGCATTTATCTTATAAACACTAATAAAATCTCGCTTTGGAAAACTCAAGTTACAAATTTGAAGTCTTTTTCTGAAAACCTCGATTACAGACTTAGTTGAATTAATTGAGTACGTATGATTAGGTGATTAGAATTCACGGAGAGAAAACCATACTTACTTGTATAAAAAGTTTTTTTAAGAAGAATCTTGCTTAGCGCATAAATTATTTTAACTCTATCATTTCTCGTTCTTCACATTTTTAAAATTCAAAGCTATAGAATTCGTGAAAGCTTGGCCTAAAGGAACTAGCTAGGGCTCAACACGCCCGATCAAGTCAAAAATTATTCTTATTCTACCCAAAAGAAAAGCAAAACTGTGACAAAACACTTATTATATTTTTGAAAAATTTTTAATTTTTTCATTTTTTTGGTATTTTGGTGGTAAAAACGGGTTTACGTGGTAACAATGCTGCAGGCAACAATCAAATCGAAGATACCCCCCCAAACTAGAACTAAACATCGTCCTCGATGTTTTGAAGGGTACTACATTAATCCTAAGGCCGTTTATGAGGTATGCCAAAAGATAAAACGTTAGTCGATAAGATTAGGATATCGGATTCCCAATTGAAGCTGAGGATGTGAAACTCTTGATGAATGACAAAACTGAGAGTCTTCACAATCCGGGCAATCCTGGACAATAAGCAACAACAACAACATGGAAACACGGGTAATGGAAAAGACAAGCTATCTTACACAACAACAACACTTATTTATATTACAACTACGGATAAGCATGGGGTGCCTCCCACGAAGCGCTTGTTTAGGGTCGCGATGCTTGACCCATCACAAGGATTTATTGATCCTTGGGGAAAGTTTGGAGATCTGGAACTACCAAGTGTGGTACGTTCCCTCCAAGTAGTGTTTGAGCGATGACCATCACTTGAAATTTGGCCCGTTGGCTTGAGAAAGCTCAACAGATGCCGAGTATGGAAATACTCTAGTGAGTGAAAATTAGGGCCATTCCAACGGGATTTTAGATTTGCCCGAGAAAAATCCTTTAATCTCAGGAATTAAAGAGGAGGACCATCGACCGATGTTAGAAAACACGTTTTTTTGATCTTGGAGTTCATGAGCCCTCTTTGTTTTGCGGCCTTATAGGATCTAAGAGATCTCATAGGCATGATCACACGTTCATTACGTTTTCATTGATTTTGAACTTTCCGGTGATCACCCGTAATTACAGGATCGAAGTTTGCTTTCTTTAAGGCCCAGTAGGCTTTGTAAGCTGTGCGGAAGGCCCGATGGGTGTTTTGTAAGCTGTGCGGAAGGCCCATAGTGCATCATCTAGTTTGTCCGACCAGGAGGCACGGTTTTCACCTATGGTCCTTTCAAGGATTCTTTTCAAGCCACGATTTGATACTTCCACTTGCCCACTTGTTTGTGGGTGATAAGCGGTGGAGAGACGGTGAGTAACTCCTTATTTATTCTGGCATGACCTTTTCAAACTGTCATTACAAAATGGTTTCCGCGATCACTTATGATGCACGGGAGCACCAAATCTTGGCGAAGAGAATTTCAGAAATTTGCAAACTACGTACTCGGAGCATCATTGGTGGGAGCGCTTTGCTTCAAGCCATTTTCTGACAAATAGTCGACTAAATGCCACGAGAATATACTTATTCCCTCGTGAAGACGGGAAACGGGCCCATAAAGTCCAGATGCCCCCACATGATCAAAGATTTCACAAACTTGGATGAGAGTTTAGAGGCAATCTCATACGTTGTGAAGTTTTTCCTTGACGTTGCACGAGTCACAGTTCTTGACAACAAACCTCGTGGGCATCCGTTTATAGATGTGGGCGCAAAGAAACCGAGTCAAAGAGATTTTTTTGGAGGCTGTGAGGTTGCACCATGATGTCCCCCGGTGGGTCCCATTGTGGCAAGCGAGAAATCCTCCAAGAGCTTCATTTCCGTGCACACATCGCCTATACTTGACCGCACAAATTTAAACAAGAAGGGGTCGACCCAAAAATAATGTTTCAAACGCCTTTGAAGGAAAACATATATCTTCTGTTGGCTTGACATGCCCGTCACAACGAAGTTACCACGCTGATAATTTTGCAAAGTCGGACAAACCACGGGGTATCTAAATCTCCACGAAAGGTCACCAATATTTAACGTCTCAAGAGGAAAACGTTTCCATTTATCTCATTAGGATCATTGACGTGTTCATACGGGTTTAGCCAATCTGAACTGAATGATCGGTCTGCGAGGTTCTCGGCTCCTTTAGTATCAACGCAAAATCCTTGAAGTCAATTCATGGAGGCAGGAGAAACCCATCGGAGCAACCTCACCTGGCATCCTTTTTTTGCAAAGAGATACTTTAAGGGCGGAATGGTCCGTATGCACTATGCTTTGTTCATGATGGACGAGATAAGACCCTGAATTTACTCGAAGCATACACCTATTGGCTAGTAATTCTTTTCAGTCTAGGTAGTTCGTTTGTCATCAATCAAGGTCCTTACTAGGCATAGTGGATAGCCGAAATGTTTTTCTCAAGACTTGCCCCCCATAAACTGCACTAATGCGAAATCGCTTGCATCAGCACACTACCTCAAATGGAAGCTCCCAGTTTTGGAGTCAATCACGATTGGAGCTTCCGTAAGTCTATCTTTCAACTGTTTGGAAAGACTCGAACTGCAGTCATTGGAAAAGATGAATGGAGTATTCTTCGTCAAGGAGATAGGGTCATTGGTCGGATATCTTTGAGAAATCCTGAATGAACCGCCGTTAAAAACGGCCTGACCGTGAAAACTCCTACTTCCTTTGACGGGTGGGAATGAGGTAATTTTTGCAATGACATCGATTTTGGCTTGTCAACCTCAATCCTTTTTTTCTAAGAAATCTTATGGCCCGAGACAATCCCCTCTTTTGACCATAAAAATGGCTCTTCTCCAGTATAAGACTTAAGTTGGTGTCTTCACACCTTTGAAGCATGTGGTCTAAACGGGAAGGCAGTTTTGGAAGAAATTCCCAAAGACCCGAGAAAGTCTCCATAAAGACTTCCATCGCTTCCTCAACCATGTCATGAAAGATTGCTACATAACATCGTTGAAACGTGCTGGAGCATTGCATAAGTCCGAAAGGGCATGCGACGGTAGGCAAACGTTCCCGATTAATGGGCAATAAAAAGTATCTTTTCTGATCACGGGCTGTCAATGCGATTTGGAAATAACCGGAGAAACCATCGAGGAAACCAGTAGTATCATTCCCCGCTAAATCTCTCAAGATTTGTCCATGAACGGTAGAGGAATGTGGTCTTGCGGGTGGCTTCTTTAACTTACGATAGTCAATGCACACCCGCCATCCGTACCGCAAAACGAGTTGGAATCAATATCATTTTCCTCTTACTACCACAGTCATTTCCTCCCTCTTGGTACAAACAATGTATCGGGCTAACCCAGGGACGTCGAGATCAGGGTAAATCAATCCCAGCTTCGAGAATATTTTCAACTTCCTTTTTATAACAACGTGTATTTTGGATTTCTCTGCTTTGATGTTGGACTGCTGGTGCAATAGATCCTGTCTTCCATAAGAATCTTGTGGGTACAAAATTCCGGGTTGATACCCTGAATTCAGAAAGTTTCCAGCGGGAGCTCGCTTGTGGGACTTTAGCATTTTTAACGAGAGCGGGATTCATTCTCAACACCCCAACTCTTTATAGCAATACTGAAACGGGCAACTTGTGTCCCGCCTCTCCAAAAATTCATACTCGAGATGGGGAGGCAGTTTCCTTGAGTTTCACTCAGTAGGTTCATCATATCGGAAGAATTGGCTGTATTAGTTTCACAGACTTTAAGCTCAGTTTGGACTTCTGGGAGATAAGTTGGATTTATTCCTTGACTTGGAGGGGGGAGTGGTGGTTCACTATTCAAGATGGCTTCTAGAATGAGAATGTCCCCCTCAGGATCATAGTAGAATGAGGAGATATACGCTAGGACAGATCCCGGATCATCTGCTAGACCAGGCAAGAGGTCGGCTTCTTTCGAGAAGCAAAGAAATCACTACTCCCCCAAAGGAGTTGGTAGGAAAGAAGTAGCAACCATTGGATTTCATAATACGGGAGTGAATTATCCACTCAAGCGTTTATATCAGTAAAACCAAGAACTTTCATGAGATATTCCTCACCAGCCATATCATTAGACGTCAATCTTGTTTTGCCCGTCATGTGAGTGCGGTAATTGGGCCGAGTATCTCGAAAGTCTGATCCAAATTGTAAGTAATGGCTTCACTTCCTATTCTAAGAGTCAATTCACCCTTGTGCACATCAATCAAAGCACGACCGGTTTTTAAGAAGCACCTCCCGAGAATTAAAGGGACTCGGGGGTCTGGCTCAAAATCTACAACACTAAAGTTCCGGCCTGGAAAGTGAAATACACAACTTTAACGGAGATGTCCTTTTGCAATTCCATTGTTAAGAAATTGATCGATCCGCAAAGTTCGAGTGTCATGCAAGTTTGAGAAGATCAGGAATGAAAGCTTTTTCCTTCCCAGACGAAAATGGCATTAGATTAAATGCTAGCACACCCGAGATCGCTAATGCTCAAGCATTCATCCACCCTAGGAAATTCACAAGGAATCAGGAACTTGCCGGGGTCCCAAGTTTCCTGGTAACTTGTTCAAGATGACCGCCGAACACTGTTCATATCATCGAAAGTTCGGAGCCAAGTACAGGGTTCATTGGAAGTTCGATGCCACGTCAGTAAGTGTCTCTTTATTCCAACGTATGGTCCCTTAGAAGCGAGACGAAAATTTGGGCATTAAAACAAGAGCATCCGTAAAGCTAATCTCGAAACTCATCTCTTTGAAGATTCATAGAATTTGATCGAGATTTTGTTCATTAGCTTGAATTACGGCTCTTTTCATTATCACACCGCCCCTCGAAGGATATGGAAGAGAAACTGTAGATAGTTTTGGTACGGGAGCAACAATAGGAAGCAACAATGGTCTCAGAACTGGAGTGTGATTGGTTTCGACCTACCGAGGTTGGAACGGGTGCCGGTACTTTGTGAAACAAGAAGGCGTGCACTTGGTCCTTTGTCACCTCGGGTATTGGTTATCACTACTGAAGAAGTGGAATTGGAGGTCCCTTGATATGCAACAGCCGCTTCGGGTAATGATACCCTTTAAGGCTTCTCTAGGGTTAGTAACTGTTTACCAGGGAGCTGTCCCTTGACCCTGAAGTATGAAGCGGTATTGCAGTTACAAACTTAGCCATCTATCAGTCAGATTTGCCATTTGATTGTCAATTTGTTTGTTTCGTTTTGCATGCCTGACCCTGGTTTTTGGAGGTTTATTTTGCATGTTTCTCACATGAATAGCATCATATAGCCCTTGACGTAGTATGTCAAAATCGACTTGGTGACACTGTGTGTCTGAGGAACGGTGCTTGAGAAGCTGGAGACTTGATTAACCTGGGGTCTATGAAAGTTGATTCTGACTGAAATTGGACTGATTAAAAATTTCCACCTCTGTTTGGTTGAAATTGCTCTCCCGGGTTTTGGTTAAAATTATTCCCCCGATTGAAATGTTAGCATTATTAGCTTGAGAAGTTCTGAACCGGGTGTAAAACCTGAGGTCTAAAATGATTTGAAACCATATTGAGGTCGGAAATTGGAGCTTACTTGTGTAATTAGCTGCAGATGCGTCTTGTGACAATACTCAGAAATGTTTGTCCCATAAACGTTGCAGAGTGGCTGGATACAGTTTTGGTGAGAATGGCACCACCGCAGTAACGACAACTTAGCTCAACTGCTTTGACAGGGCAGGAGCTGGAGCTGGAGCAGAAGCTTGGTTCTCTTGTCATCAGAGCAATGCTCGAACGACAATATCTTAGTTCAGCAACATCAGATAAACAAGCTGGGTGGAAGAGTTCGTCACTTTACCTTGGCAGAACAACTGCCTTTGCTCGAGTTTGACGAACCATGGAGACTTGCTCTCGTGATTTTTATAAACATTCCGCGAGGAGCATTTTGAGTCCAAAAAGTGTCCCACCTTGCTGCGGAGGTACAATGAAATCTGATCAATATGTTCACATCATAAAAGAATGTATCAAGTTGATGCAATTCTGAGAATCCATGGTGTGGACAGGCCTAGATTAGAATCCATTGAAACGATCCCAAGCTTCATAAAACGATTCATCGACCTTTTCTGAAATCTGGTGATCTCATGCCGAAGATTCGTCGTCTTAGAAGGAGGAAGAACTGATTGAAAGAATTGGCTCCAAGATCGTCCCAAGTTTGAATGGAGCGCGGTGGTTCTTTTTCTAGCCATATCGGGCTGCTCCCTCGAGTAGAGCATTGAGGAAAAAAGCAAAGCTTAAAAACCGTAGTAATTTGGAACATTAGGGACCCTCATTGTGGAGGAGCGATCGTGTTGAAATAACGGATATTACAGCATGCGGGTCTTTCTTATAGTCATGACCGAAGAACTGTTATTGTTCTGACTAGCGAATGACATTAACCCATATGCTTCACTTCTCGAAATTGTATTGCCACAATTTTCATGAATACGGAATGCGAGTCCTCGTACCCCTCGGTGGGGGGTTGCTTCTGACAATTGAGCCACAGTTCGAGTGTCTACCATTGACTCTACAGTAGAACGTTCTGTAATTCTGGGAAGTCTATATCGAAGAGTTCGATAACAACTGGCGGTCCCTTCTAGGTGGAGAGGTACGATGCTCCCAAGAGACTGAGATCTATCATCTGCCGCATGGCACAAAATGGAAATAAATAAATAAAAGAAGTTACACTAATTTTTTTTTTTTTTTGGATTTTTTGGATTTAAAATATATTCACAGTCTATTTTAAACGGACAAGAGATAGACAACTTAAGCCAAATAATCAATCTTACTTCACGGTAGCTCTCAGAATGAAAAACGCACAGGTGAGCGGAGGAGTAGGAATAGCGCGAAGCTTATTTCTCCTTTCGGGTCGTAGTTCCTAGGAACAACCCTCCTTAAACTCACTTTAGTTTTGTATAATTCAGAATGAGGATGAGGCCGTTATCGTAAATGACACAGAAGGCCATTTAAAATCTTTAGTTCGATGGGACATCAGCAGTTCACCGGAACTTATTATGATAATACCTCAGTTGAGAATATTATATTTTGGTATTTTACCAATTAGTGAATTTTATTATTTTTTTATGGACAATTTTTTTATATTTTTTTTATTTTTTTTTTTTTTTTTTTTTTATTTTTTTTTTTTTTTTTTTTTTTTATTTTTTTTTTTATATGATATGTACTAATAAAAAGAAAAGAAAAATATTTTTGTGTTTTTTTTTTTTTTTTTTTTTTTTTTTTTTTTTTTTTTTTTTTAATATGATATATTAATAATAAGATAAGTTTAGATCAAAGTTGGATAGAAATCGTAGCAAATGCCTCCCCGGCAACGGCGCCAAAAATTGATTCAAGTTGATAGTACGCTATATAATACAACTCAAATGCAGATCCTGACCGAATGCCCTTAACCAAGGGAAAAGGTCAAAATCTACACAAAGAGATAAAATATATAAGAATCAATAATAAAAAGATTCCGGAAGAGATATTCCCGGGTCGTATGTCCCAACGAGGCTGCAATTGAAATTTATCCTGGTTTGATGAGAATTTGAATGATGGAGAAACTGATATGATTATAACTAAAATTAAATAAAACTTAATTTAATCTACGGGAAAACAAGCAAAGGAAATGGGGATCTTAAAAAACTACGGGAAACAAAATTAGGTATAAGGAAATCCTAAAATTAAATCTAAATTAAATACGGGGAACAGAATAAGGTATCGGGAACCCTAAATACTAAAAATTAAGAAAATAAATGCTAAATTAAATTAAAAATCAAAATTAAATCCTAATTAACTTAATTTGAAAAATAAAGAAAACTAGAATAAAAACGGAGGTCGTTTGAATGTAAAACGAAAAGAAACGGTAAAACTTACCCGGTAAAAACGGGTCTAAAACTGAAATTTAAGAAAAATAAAGCCTATACTAAATTTTATATTTTTCCTAGATACTAAATGACAAAAGAAAATTTTACAAAAAAGAAAAATATTTTTTTATTAATTTTTGGATTTTTTATGAATTTTTAAAGATTAAAAACTAATTAAAACTAAGAAAATAGAAAAAGACAAAAAATAAAAGTTATAAAAATTCTGAAAAAATAAAATTAAATAAAGAAAAAGTTAACAAATCTAAAAATATAAAAATGCCCAAAATTTACTGTTTTAAATAAAAGTAATTAAACTTATTAAATTTAAACCTAATTTAATTAATTAATTAAATAAAACTAACTAAAGCTAACTGTTGTTAAAACAAAAGGACTAACAGGGAAAAGGGACAAGGACTAACGGGGAAACAACAAACTAACAAGGGGGACTAACAGTTATAACTATAAAAGAGAAAATTACACAATTGGTCCCTGAGGTGGACCCCGATATGCAAGGTGGGTCCAAAGTGCTTATTATCAAAAAGCCAAAGAAGCAAAGCTGTTAAGGGGCTTGAGGGGAACAACTTTTGTGAAAGCACTTATGCTTTTAGCTCACTAAATAAGCTAGAAAAGTGAGCTTTTGGACTGACAGAAGCTTAATAAGCTTATGAGCTTATTTTTCTTTCTTATTGGGATTTAAGCTAGCAAAATAAGCTACAACTATGGGGGACAGATAAATAGGCTAGGGGGGAGTCCTAAATAAGCTAAGGTATCTAGAATAAGCCCTAAAATAAGCTGGAAATGATTTAAGCTATAGTGACAGTTTTTAAAAGAAAACAGAAAAAAGCCTACTTTAAGCCTATAATAAGCTAACTAAATAAGGGAGATAAGCTATAAGATTTTGGGGACTTATAGGGCAACTAATAAGCTATAAATAAAAGCTAAAAGATCCTAAGGTCTAGTATAAAATAAGCTAGATAAAAGGGGCTAAAGAGTGGTGCTCAGCACCAGGGGAGGCAAGGCAGTGGACAAGGGGTCCTTTTTAAGCTTATGCAATAAGCTCTAAAGAGCTTTTTACCTAAGACCAATCACAAACAGATTAAAAGGGGTGGTCAATGAGCTTATTTTCAAAGTTTGAGAGCTTAGGGCTTAATTAAAACTGCTGATAATGGGGCTTAAAATTGAGGGATTTCAAAAATCATGCAAAGCTAAACTTTGACTTATATTGTCAAAGTAAAAGGGACAGCAACAAGGGGTTGGTAAATTGGCTAGAAACAACACCCATAAGCACAAAAACAATGTGCTTAAGCTGCATAAGCAGCTTGAGCCCTTAAGCTTGATTTGGCTTATTTAAATTTTAACAATTTATTAAGGACACTTAAAAAACTTATTTTAAAACTAAAAGTGGTGATTAAAGTGGCTTAATTAACCCCACACACTCAGCCAAAGTTGGCTGAGTGCACTTGACCCATGCCAATTCCATATTGACCCATTTTAAGACTAAACCAAACACCCCCTTATTTTATAAAAAAGGATTCTTAACTGATTTTTGGGTAAAAGTAGGCAGATATAATTGATTATAAGTGCATTTTAATAACTTTTAACACATATTTAAACAATTTAAACAGAATTTAAACAACTTGAATTATACTTGAAATTTTGACAAATGCAATAACAAGAGAACTCTTTATAAAACTTCCAAGAAATACAACTTAAAACGTTTTAAATAAACTGAATACAATAACTATGAAGCAAACTTAATTAAATTAAAACTAAGAAAGTAAAAACAGGGATTCTCTTCCTTTTATAGAGGTCTTCAAAGACTTCTAGCTCTTGGGTTGTGTTTCTGTGAGTGTACAAAGCAATCCTAAGCAATCCTA
>BQNB010111488.1:3225-22342 GCA_026074375.1 Tanacetum coccineum | reverse complement strand
AGAAAGGAGTTGATTTATCTAAAAGTGAAGTGATCAAGGAAGAAAGCAAAGAAAAAGTTCAGGAGGAAGATAAAGATGAATAGAGTACAAGAAAAAGAAAGATTGGTACAAGAAAGAAAATGAAGTCAAGGAAAAGAAGATATATTCAAAACACTTCTGAGGATGATAGTGACCAAGAGAATGATGAACTGAGATTGTATTTAACTATAGCTCAAGATGAAGAAAAAGAAGTGGACTATGAAATTCTTGACAGAAAATATCCAATCAAAGAATGGAAGACAGAGTGTCTTGGAGCTAAACCACAAACTGATCAAGCTGAACACCTTGAAGAGATTAATCTAAATGTGGTGATTAGAAGTAATGGACAGAAGAGATATTTTAGTACTTTGATGATAGTATTTGTCACACCCCGCCAAGGCAGAAACGCGAGGCGTAAACAAGAATGGATATCATTACAACACATGGTGTCTATATAGAGAATACTAAAATAAAAACTAAAGTAAAGCAAAGACACAAAGTGTCATAACAATACCCAAAACCTAACAGTGTCTTTATTAATGAGAAAGAGGTCTCATCAATAAATGACATGCAAAAACATAAACCAAACAATTCAAACATAAAGCATAAATAACTCCAAGCATCCTACGGTCTCTTCTAGCCACTTCGTTCTATCTTAGCACCATTAAGCTCACCTGCAAATGATGCTTAAAACGTCAACACAATGGTTGGTGAGAGACATAGGTTTAGGACAACAATAAAACTTTTAAAACCGAATTACTGTGATTATCAAAACAATAAAGGACAATTATGCAAAATATGAACTTATGCTAACATGCAATCCACATACTGGGTAGGAACGTTACCCTCGATCCATTACAACAACTGGGTAGGAACGTTACCCCCGATCCAAAGACTTCCAAATCCCTTTTATGGTGATAATTTACCAAAAATTGTAGGGTTCTCAACTCACCTTGCTTTGTGGTGAAGAGTTGGCTAGTCCATGATCAAACAGTTCATGGTAAAGACTAATCCTAAAATTGTTGATAGCTGATAGTTTGCTAAAAACTATATGGTTTCTCAATGCACCATTTATTTACAATAATCATTGCTAGTCCAAAGCAAAACGGTATTTTGTAAGACAAATCAATTTCCGTTGATGGTTGACAGGTTTACCAAAAACTGTATGGTAATAACTCAACAGTTTTAAAAAATGAAGAGTTAACTATCCAAGCAAACGGTTTACTGGTAAAGGAACATCAATCCGTATATGGCTAGTAGTTTTCCAAAACATAAAGCCAACTTAGTTGATTTTGCTGAAAAAGATGTTGCTAGTGAGCTGAGAAGACAAAGTTGCTCTTGCTGAAGAACGAATAGGAGTTTAAAGATCAAGATATCAAAGAGAGTTTGGATACATCCTCTAAGAGAATTAAATAAGTTGAAGAAACTTGAGTTAAACAAATTCAACATTCAATGTTTAAGGGAGGATTGTTAGAATTCTATGTTTTATGTAAGTTAGTAACCGGACATGTACAATAGGATTAGTACTGATAGTTTATAGTTAGTACCGCAGTACAAAAATGTAAGTACTCGATCAAATATTAGTACTGGTAGTAGATAATAAGTTTATTACCGTTTATGAGGAATGCATGAGATATTCTAGGAAGAGATATGTGTTATCAGTTAGCGTTTGAAAGCCTGATTAGGTTTATCTTAGCTATAAAAAGGACCCTCCTGGCATAGTAAGAAACAACATCAAAAGATCTCATAGCAAGTATCATATCTCATATAGTTAGAAATCTGTAATTTGTTCATAGAGCAGATTAACTAGAAGTTGTATTATTTATTATACATTGTTTTTCTTAGTACTTGTGTTAATATCCGCATAACACAATAGTATTCATACTCAGTGTTTCTATAATAGTCAGTTGTATTATAACATCTGGCTATCAACCTTAATATATCTGCAAAGATCTATTCGTTTAGGGACTCACATTAGCCCAAAAGGCATAACCGTAAAACTCAAATGTCCGTATCGGTGTTAAGAAAAACGCGCCTTAGGTTTTGTCGTCTCATGCACAGCAGTAGTTGATGATGAACCTGACCGACGAGGTCTAACTTGGAGAAAAAATCGCGATCCTGTAGTTGGTCAAACAATCATCAATCCTTGGAAGCAGAAATCGATTCTAAACCGCAACTTGTTCACTCTCTAATAGTCGATGCCACATCCGGAGCGAACCATCCTTCTTTTAATGAATAACACTGGCCGCAACGCCATGGAGAATGACTAGGTCAATGAAACCCTTGTCTTGTAACTCTGCCCTGCCAGACAATTCTTTTGCATCTCAAGAAGAGCGCTAAACGAAATGGGGACGTCTTCGCAATGTGTCGTCGCTCTAAGGAACTAGATCTGTGCAAACTCACCTGTCGTTGCGGGAGGCAAATCCTGACAAGTTCCTCTGAAACACATCCTTTAAATTCACGTACACGGATATGTCGTCAACTTTGGTTCATCCTCCTTTGCACTCTTCAATGCTTTGGTGATTCCTACAGCCCGTTCTCCATGTACCCTAAGGATCCTACCATCCTCCACGGGTATTTCTACTACCTTCTTATGACATACTATCACAGCCTTATGTTGGGACAACCAATCCATTTCCCACAATACAACATCAAAGCTTTCCATACCCAAAAAGTATTAAGTTTATGCTAAACAGGGAACCTCCTAGTTTAAGTTTGCAGTCACGGATAATTCTATCCACTTCTACTTTCTTACCATCAACCACTTATTACTTAACCAGGATTCACTATGATAGTCCTCAACATCAAGAGGGGCGCAAATCAGATAGATATGAGAACTAAAATCAGGGCTCCCAGAATCTAAATAATGGTAACAAAGTGATCATCAAGAGAGAACGAACCCGTTACGAACTTTAGGATCCTGGACCGCTTCCATTGCATTTACATTCACCGTTTAAAGCTCCTTCTTCTACACTGTTTTCCATTGCTTCAGTTATTTCAGCTGCCCTCCAAAGCCAATTGAAGTTCCAACTGTCCAGTAGCTCGATTCAACTTGGAATAAGTATTGCGGAAATGATCCTGGCTACTACAGCTCATAGCACACGACTTGAATTGTTTACTTATTCTCGACACATTCACCGAGTTACTTGCCTAAGCCGTGCCAATGACAATCCCTGACAAAATGACCCGGTTTCTGACAATTGAAGCACAATCTGCAGAATCCATTTACTAGGTGATGAGTAAAGCACTGTTACACTTAGGATTGAGTTCCCGGCTTTATTTCTAGCAGGAGTTGTTCAATAACCCAGTTCCGTCTTGCCTTCTTGTTTTGTCTTTCCAAATCCTCACAGTCTTACTAGCTCATCCACCCTTACTCTCTTCCCACTACCCTGCGTCAAGTACCACAACAACTGCTCTTCGTCAGTAAGAATTCCGCCCTCATTAATGGCAGTCTGAATGGGTAGTTGTTGGGTGGCCCGAAAAAAAGCATTCCTCTAATCTCAGAAGCTACTCAGCAATGTACCTCTTAATACGAGGATACTCAGTGTAAACTAAATGTGACCAAATGGCCAACCTATGAATCTATCTGTGTAAGCACATGATTAGCTCCCACCATCTTGTGATTCAAACTCAGTCTTTAACTTTTCCATTTCCAATTACTTGGGCAGAAATTCTTCAATCATTAATCTTTAAAATCGTTCCATGATTAAAGGCATTGCAGCACACAGTCCTCGGTGCTTGACATGGGTGTTCACCAAGTCAAGGCCTTATTTACTATGGCTAGTAGCAGGTCTTACTTTTGGTTTCTCTGGCAACGAAATACCCACTTTTTGTTTTTTTATTTTTTTTGTTATTTTTAATCAATTACATTTTCCATTTTCCTCGATCCCAACGAGTAAGCGCTATGCCACCACCTTTCCTATCGTACTCCTTTGGATTGCACGATTGGAAATGTCTAAAAGATCATCCATGTTTCCCATCTTTCCATTTCCACCACCGTTATTATTCCATTAATTAGCATTGTTTGTATTGTTAGCTACTTGAATAATGATGGCATAATAGTTGTTGTGCGATGACAGAAGCATCGTCGGGATTCTCGTTGTTGCTTAGCTATTGCTAGGAACTCTCGTCGGATGGAGCCATTTTTCTATAAGAATGAAAAAATTATATTCATTAGACGATATAATACGGATCAGAATCTCATCATACAATCAATAACCATATGCATACATACTACACATCACAATAATCCATGTAATCATACTTGCAAGTCCACCTGTGTCGTGGCGCATGTATAATTATGTTGGCCACCATAATTATAGATGCCCCCTTTCACAGTTGTACTCCCTCCTATGAAGACACTTCATACAATTAAATACACCACATAGCACCTTGAAACAAATAAACCCAACACATAACACAAAGAATAATCCTAGTAATCACTTTTATTAATAATACTTAAAATCCAACATCGAAAATAACATCCCTAATATGGCTCCAAACGCCGAAAGAAAACAAAACAAGCTAAAACATAACAATTACTTAGAACACCATGGACAGTGGTAAGACGCACGATCACGATCAGCTTTAGTGGTCTTCTCCCACACAGGCTTGCTACTTGCAGTAGACTCAAGGTCTGAATCCACTCATATCCTTCAACTTCATCCTCGTCCTCTAATACCATCATTCATGTTTAGAACCATCCGCTGGGATAAGTCGACATGGTTTGCAAACTCATTCCTTGTGACTCCTTTGCTATGTTGTGGATGATTCACAAATTCGACAAGTTTCCGCGTTCCCTGGTCATTTCCACGACTCTTCTCTGATGTTTCGTACCCTTGAAATGTTCCCGGAACTCTGGTGATAGTGCCATCCTTGGCAATTATCTTCGTTTCAAACTCCTGGATTGTTTTTCCATCAACCTCTTTCAACGTCATCTTTTCTTCAACTTTACAAGGCCACATAGCAATGGGAACTCGAATCTTGCGGTTACCCCGTCTGATTTTGTTAATCCTCCTACACCCAGTTGCAAAAGCCACTGAAGCACGATATTTTCTACGGATAGGAGGAGACATACTACAATAGATCACATACATAGACTAATCGGACAAAAAGAAAAACTGAACTTATATATATATATATATAGTATATAGTATAAGGTACTTTATAAAACTTTGGGAAAATAAGCATAATTAGTATATACTTACACATAAGCCCTAAATGCATCTAATATAGGACCGCTTAAGACTATATCTAGGCTCAACCACCTAGTTCTCTATAACCATCAACTCTGATACCAATCTGTCACACCCCGCCAAGGCGGAAACGCGAGGCGTAAACAAGAATGGATATCATCACAACACACGGTGTCTCTATAGAGAATACTAAAATGAAAGCTAAAGTAAAGCAAAGACACATAGTGTCATAACAATACCCAAAACCTAACCAAATCCAAAGAGAGCTTCTTCATTTAATGAATGAAAGTTTCTCGCCAAAAGAAAGACATGCAACAATTCTTCCAAATTCCAATACAATGCAAAAATTCAAGACAAGTAAATAGAAATCTTTGTGACATCCTAATGTCTCTTACTAGCCCCCTTCTTTCAATCTATTTCCATCATGCTCAGACCCTGAAAAAGATGCTTAAAACTCAACACAAAGTTGGTGAAAGACATAGGTTTAAGAATCACATTATAACTTTTTTCAAAACCAATTACTCGATTACAAACATAAGGACAACTATGCAATTTGTGAACTTATGCTAACCAGGCAATCCACATACTGAGTAGGAACGTTACTGCCCGATCTAATTACAACAACTAGGTAGGCAACGTTTACCAACCCGATCCATTTCAACAACTAGGTAAGGAAACGTACCCCCGATCCATATTCACTTACAGCACTAAAAGTCTACCAGCAGGGAACTTATACTTAGGCCTGGACCAACACATCATTGAGTATTATTTCAACCCTTCAGTTGGATTTGATTGAGTAGTAAAGACCACTCCCAACCGAACTAATCACATCACAAACTACTCCAATTGATCACTAAGCCATGGAGCCTTTCCACACAATTCAGTAGGTATTATTTCAACCCTTCAGTTGGTTTGAGTTGAGTAGTAAAGACCACTCCCAACCGAACAAATCACGAAACAATAACCACGTAGCAAATAATCACAGCAACTAAAACAGTTTAACACATAGCATCATTTTCACCCCAATAAAACAAAAAAAGGGGGCTACTGAAACTCACCTGATGTATAGCTTCCAAAAAGTTCCATAAAACTTCCATAAAATTTAACGAACAATCTAAACAATTAAACACATTATTAGCTACCATCAATTAGGTATTCAACCCAATATGATGTAACCTCAACTATATGGTACCTAGGCTATCCTAACACAGTCCCCAATCATCATTTAAGACCTTTAACCCTACTCTGTACATATTTCATTTATACTAAATGTTATTCCTTTAACTTTCTTTGGTTTAAGCAGAAATATTACTCTTACTTGCGCAGCCCTAAACCGCACCACTTAAACACTCCCATAATTCAAACAAAATTTATTTATGCACATATAAGTCCCTATGAACCTCTCATAGCTCTCCCAAGTCACAAAACTACCCGTTATAAATACCCCTTGAGAATTCACTAATCCAAAGTATTTTAAAATTCGTCACCAGAAATCTGACCCTTCTAAAGTATGGCATTAATTACCCCAATCTAGACCTCATTATACCTTAAGCCAAAAATCAGAGATCACAACTCAATCGATGAACTAAACTTCCACGTGAACTTAGAGCCTCTAACTCAGTTTGTCTAAGAATTTTTAGAAAATAGAAAAAATCAAACTGAAATTCGTCACTATTTTACACACTGATTTTGTAATGACCATTTGGCCCACTTCCCGACCATAAAATTTCATGAGGCCAACTTTTCTGGAAAGTAGACTCTCTGAGGTTATCTCCAGTATGTTGTAAATTATTTATTTGATCTTTTATGACCGAGTTATGCTCGTTACAAAACTGCCTAACTTTCTGCAGTGAATTAAACATCTAATTCGAGTGATCTAAACCCTAACGCATGATCATATCGCTAATTTAATTAATCTAATGATTAAACTAACATTATTATATGATAAACTTTCTGGATATTACAAACCCTAATTTATAAAACTAAATTTAAAACCCTAACCATCTAACTTAAGTACTAAATTAAAAACAAAATATAATTAAAAGATCGAATTCGTACCTTAAGATTTAACCAAAAAAAAATTTCGTTTCTTTCTTTCTCCTTCTTTGGCCGGTCGAACTAGGTATGGGTAGGGTTTTAGGGATTATATTTTGTATATATAGGCATCTAGGAGAGTCCTAAACTAACTCTAATTAGCTATTAGATTAGGATTAGTATTTAAATATTTTTTTTCTTTCTTTTATTCCCGTAAAACTCGGCCAGAAATACCCTTTTTCTTTTTCTTTTTTTTAATTTTTTGTTAATATTTTAATGAAATATACATTTAATTTAATTTCCTTTAATTTTTATAAAAACTAATTTAATTATGACTATACCTTTTTTGCATAAACAACAGTTTACTATCTTCTAATAATAACTTTCATTCTAATCTAACTTGTCTAAAAATAGAAATTTTGCATTTTTTTAATGCTAACACATAAACACTAAACTTATCTTAGATAACTAACACAAAATACGTATACGTATATATTTACTTACACAATTAACTTGCAAACGCTCAATTATCAAATCATTTCCTTGTCATTAAAAATGAACGAAATGAACTCAACAAATTTCCCCATCATTCTAATCTCATTGAGATGATCACACTCAATAGATTGGTTACCAATACCTCATAAACACATAAAAACACATATAAACACATAGAATCACATAAACCATACTTTGCAACAGACACATAAGTCAACACTAACGGTTTGACTAACCTGCTCAAGTCATGGTTGTCACATTATCCCCTCCTTAGAGGAAATCTCGTCCCGAGATTTAACTAGCCAATGAATCAGCACGATCAACAAACAACTGAGGATACTTAGACTTCAATATAATCCTCGCGTTCCCAAGTAAACTCAGGGCCACGCTTGGAATTCCAACGAACCTTTACTAATGCTATCTTACTACGCTTTAAACTCTTAACTCATACGTTTCAAAAAATCTCTACAAGGCTTGCCTCACAAAAACGAAGAGTTTTGTCAACCTTTATTTCATCTAATGGCACATGTAAACTAGCATCTGCCAAACATTTCTTCAAGTTTGACACGTGAAACGTATCGTGTACCCCACTTAATTCCTCCGGCAATCTCAATCGATAAGCCACAAGACCGATCCTTTCAAGAATCTCAAATGGTCCTTACTATCTTGTGCTAACTTTCTCCCTTTTCTCCCAAAACGTATTACACCTTTCCAAGGTGATACTTTCAACATCACTCGATCTCCTACTTCGAATTCCAATGGTTTGCGTCTATTGTCAGCATAGCTCTTTTGACGATCTCTTGCTGCTTTGAGCTTTTCCTTTATCAACACAACTTTATCAGTCGTTTCTTGAATTAATTCAGGTCCAATCAAACTACTCTCTCCAATCTCAGCCCATAAAATAGGCGACCTACACTTCCTTCCGTACAAGGCTTCAAACGGAGCACATCTTATACTCGAATGATATCTAATTATTGTAAGATAACTCAGCCAATGGTAGATGAACATCCTAGCTACCACCAAAATCAATTACACACGCCCTCAACATATCCTCTAAGGTCTGAATCGTACGCTCACTTTGTCCATCCGTTTGGGGATGATAAGCCGTACTCATATCCAACCTCGTTCCTAATGCTTTTTGCACAGTCTGCCAGCAACGCGACGTAAATCGTCCATCTCTATCCGAAATAATCGACACTGGAACTCCATGTCTCGCGACTATTTCATCGACATAGATCTTTGCCAATCTCTCAGTACTATAGTCTTCTCTTATAGCTAGGAAATGAGCTGACTTAGTCAGTCTATCGACTATAACCCAAATCGGTCATTTCCACTTCATTGACATGTAACTTTGTGGATAAATAATCCATTAGTGATCTTATCCCCACATCCTATTCAGGTATCTCAGTTGTTGCAGGCAACCCCGAAGGCCTTTGATGCTCAGCTTTACCTTTGAACGATAGTCATACACTTACTACATAGTAGCATATCTCCTTCATTCCGCCACCAATACCTATCTCGAAGGGTCATAGTACAATCTTATCAGCTCACCGGATGCACAGAAATACTTAGTCTTGTGAGCTCGTCCATAATTTATCGTTCTCACGTCCTCCTAACATGAACCTTATACGGTCCATAAAATACAAACTCTCACCCTCTTTCTTTTCCATCTGCTGATCCAAACCATGCAGATGCTTCATAGTATCTCTCTTGCTAAGCTCTTCGCTTTTGGCTACATGACCTTTCTCGCTCATTCCAATTTAGCAGTCATTGCCAGAGCCCTTTTACACGCCTAGGTTTCACCGCTTCCTTCTTGACTAGTGGCATCAGCGCCACAACATTCGCCTTAAATAACCAGGATGGTTAACAGAGAACTGCACTTCGTAATCACTAAACAACTCAATCCATCTTCTTTGTCGCATATTCAGTTCCTTCTGATCAAAAATGTGTTGAAGACTTTTGTGATCGGTATAGATAACACTCTTAGTACCATACAGATAATGTCTCCAAGTCTTAAGAGCAAACACAACAGCTCCCAGTTCCAAGTCATGCGTCGTATAATTCTTCTCATGGGTTTTCAGTTGCCTCGATGCATAGGCAATAACTTTGCCTCTTTGCATAAGTACACAACCCAATCCTTGATTTGATGCATCATAATAAACCATGAATCACCACGTCCCTCCAGGTAGCGGACAATATTGGTGCATCACAACAAGTATTCTTTACAATTTGAAAAGCTTCTTCTTGCTCCACACCCCACACATACTTCTGATTCTTCTGAGTTAACGAGGTAAGAGGTTTAGCAATTTTGGAAAAATTTGCGATAAACCGTCGATAATAACCGGCTAATCCCAAAAATGATCGAATCTCAGAAGGCGTCGTAGGGGTCTTCTAATTCTTTACTGCTTCTATTTTGCTTGGGTCTACATGTATACCATTCTGGTTAACAACATGACCAAGAAGTGCACCTCTTGCAACCAAAATTCACACTTGGAGAACTTGGCATACAGCTTCTCCTTCCTTAATAGTTCCAACACCAAACCCAAATGAACTCATGGGGTCTCCTTCGTCTTGAGTAGATAAGATGCCATCTGATGAACACAATATCGAACTTATCTAAGTACGGTTTACAAACCCTGTTCATCAGATCCATGAAAACTGCAGGTGCATTGGTTAGCCCAAAAGGCATAACCATAAACTCAAAATGTCCGTATCTCTTTCGAAACGCCGTCTTAGGTATGTCGTCTTCATGCACGCGTAGTTGATGATAACCTGACCGAAGGTCTATCTTGGAGAAAAATCGCGATCCTTGTAGTTGGTCAAACAAATCATCAATCCTGAAGAGGAATGAATCGATTCTAACCATCAACTTTGTTCACTCCTCTATAGTCGATAGCACATACGGAGCGAACATCTTACTTTTTAACGAATAAACACCTGCCTCCCCAATGGAGAATGACTAGGTCTATGAAACCCTTTGTCTTGCAACACTTGCAGCTGCCCAGTACATTCATGCAATTCAGAAGGCGCTAAACATAGGGGACTTTCGCAATTGGTGGTCGCTCCAGGAACTAATCTATGCAACCTTCACCGCCGTTGCAAGGCAATCTGACAAGTCCATCTAGAAACACAACCTCAAATTCATGGAACCACGGATATGTCGTTCAACTTTGGTTCATCCTCCTTTGTACTCTTTAACGCTTTGGTGATTCCTACATCCCATTCTCCATGTACCCTAAGGTTCCTACCATCCTCCACGGGTATTTCTACTACCTTCTCATGACATACTATCACAGCATTATGTTGGGAAACCAATTCCATGACCACAATTCGCATTCACAGCTTCATGACCCAAAGGTATCAAGTTATGCTAAACAGGACCTCCTAGTTCTAGTTTGCAGTCCACGGATAATTCTATCCAACTTTCTACTTTCTTACAATCAGCCACTTCTATTACATAACCATTATTCACAATCTAGGTCCACATAAGTAGAGAGCGCAAATTCAGTAGATATGAAACAAAATCGGCTTCAGAATCAAATATATTGGTAACAAAGTGATCATACAGAGAGAACGTACCCAGTTACACACTTTATTATCCTGACCACTTCATTTCATTTACATTCACGTTGAAAGCACTTCCTCTAACCGATTTCTATTGCAATCGGTTTATTTCGGCTGCCCTGCAAAGCTAATTTGATTTCAAACTTGTCCAAGAGTGCTTCGATTCAACATTGGGACAAGTATTGCGGAATGAATCGGGCTACTACACTCATAGCACACTCTCGAATTGTTACTCATTCTCACAGCATTCACCGGAGCTACTTGCCTAACCGGTGCCCGACAATCCCTGACAAAATGACCCGGTTTCTGACAATTGAAGCACAATCTGCAGAATCCATTTACTGGGTGATGAGTAAAGCACTTGTTACACTTAGGATTTGAGTTCCCGGCTTCCTTCTAGCAGGAGTGTTGCCACGAACGGCCAGTTCCCGTCTTGTGCATTCTGGTTGTCTTTGCCAAAATCCCTCTATTCTTACTAGGCTCATCACGTCCCTTTTTCCTTATCACTACCCTTTCGGTCAATGTACCATAACTGACTGCTTCGTCAGTAGAGAGTCCTACGCCCCTCAATATTGCAGCATGAATGGAGATTGGTTGGGTTGCCCGATAGCATTCCTCTAATCTCAGATCCACTCCAGCAATGTCACCTCTTAATACGAGAAGACTCAGTGTAACTAAATATGGACCAACTTGGCCCACTCATGAAATCTATCTGTGTAAGCAGCATGATTAGCTCCCACCATCTTGTGATTCCAAACTCATTCTCTAACTTTTCCATTTCATTACTTGGGCATAATTCTTCAACCATTAATGCTTTAAAATCATTCCATGATAAAGCCATTGCAGCCACACGTCCTCTCGCTTGACATTGGGTGTTCCACCAAGTCAAGGCCTTATTTACTAGTGAGCTGGTAGCATATCTCACTTTTTGGTTCTTGGCACACCCACTATTATCAATTACATTTTCCATTTTCTCGATCCCAACTATAAGCGTTAATGCACCATACCTTTTTGCCCATCGTACTCCTTGGAGTAAAATGGGATTGAGCATAGATGGACATGTCTTATAAAGAGCATCCCTTGTTCCCATCCATTTCCATTTCCACCAACCGTTATTACCATTATTAGCATGTTTCGGAATTGTTAGCCTACTTAGTATATATGGCTTGTAGTTTCTGTTGTGCGATGACAGTAAGCAACACGGGATTCTCGATGTTTGTTGCTACTGCTAGGACCACTTCGTCGGTTTGGAGCCATTTTCTATAAGATATAAAAATTATATTCATTAGACGATATAATACGGATCAAAATCTCATCATACAATCAATAACCATATGCATACATACTACACATCAACAATAATCCATGTAATCATATACTTCAAGTCACCACTTGTGTCGTGGCACCGCATGTATAAAAATTTTTTATTTTTTTATGTTGGCCACCATAATTATAATGCCCCCTTTACATTGGTAACTCCCTCCTATGAAGACACAGTCATATAATTAAATACACCCCATATCCCCTTGTGAAACAAATAAACCTAACACAATAACACAAAGAAAAATCCTAGTATCACTTTTATTAATAATACTTAAAATCCAACAATCGAAAATAACATCCTAATATGGCTCTAATGCCCAAAAGAAAAACAAAACAAGCTAAAACATAACAACTTACTTATAAATCACAACCATGGACAGTGATAAGACGCAAGTACGCCCCTGGGTCTCACGATCGATCAACTTAGAGTGGTCCCTTCTCCCACACAGGCTTGCTACTTGCAAGTAGACCATCAAGGGTCTGAATCCACTTCATGTCTTTCAACTTCATCCTCGTCCTCCTAATAAACCATCCATATCATGTTACACCATCCGGATGGGATATCGGACATGGTGCAAACACAATTCTTTCTGTTACGTCCATTGCTGAAGTTGTGGATAATTCATAAATTCGGTACAGGTCGCGTTTTCCCTGGTCGTTCCCAACCACTGACACTTTCTTTCTGACGTTCCGTACCCTTGTAAAAAGTTCCCGCACTCTAGGATAGTCCATCCTTGGCAATATCTTCCGTTTCAAACTCCTGGATTGTCTTTTTTTCCATCAACCTCTTTCCGACGACATCTTTTCTTACAATTCAACTTTACAAGAGCACAAAGCAATGTGGAACTGCGCATCTTGTGCGAGTTACCCCGATCTGATTTTGTTACTTCCCTCTTCCTACAACCCATTGCAAAAGCCACTGAAGCAACACGATATTTTGCTTTCAAAACAACGGATAGGAGGAGACCCATACTACAATAGATCACATAACATATGACTATTCTGGACAAAAGAAAGACTGAACTAAAATATATACTATATATATAGTATATAGTAATACTAGGTCCTTTATAAACTTTTAGGAAATAAGCAATAATGAGTATATACTTACCATCAGCCCTAAAATGCATCTATAGAGGGACCCTTAAGCTATAGTCTAGGCCCAACGCACTAGTTGTTCTATAAAACCATCAACTTTGATACCAATCTGTTCACAAAACCCCGCCAAGGCGGCAACGCGAGCTAGAAACAAGAATGGATATCATCAACAACACACGGAGTCTCTATAGAGAATACTAAAATGAAAGCTAAAGTAAAGTCCAAAGACACATATGGTCCATGAGACAATAACCCAAAACCTAACCAAAACTCTCCAAAAGGCGTCATCATTTATGAAAATGAAAGTTCTCTCTAGCCAAAAGAAAGACATGCAACAATTATTCAAAATTCAGACAATGCAAAACTTATCAAGACAAGTAATAGAAATCTTCCGTGACAATCCCTATGTTTCTCTTACTAGGCCACTTCTTTTTCATACCTATTTCCATCATGCTCACCTGAAAACTGATGCTTAAAACGTCAACACAAAGTTGGTGAGAGTCATAGTTTTTAAGACTCACATTAATAGACGTTATTTCGAAGAACCATTAACTGCGATTAACCAAATAATATAAAGGACAAACAATGGCAATTTAGGTGAACTTTATGCTAACATGCAATCCCCATACTAGGTAGAACGTTACCCCCCCGATCAATTACAACAACTAGGTAGTGGAACTTACCGTCTCCGAATCCATTCAACAACTAGTAGGAACGTTACCCCCGATCCATAATTGTCAACTTACCGTACCTTAAAAACTACCAGCTGGAACAATATACTTAGTGCCTGGACCAACCACATTCATTGAGTATTATTTCACCTTTAGTTGGATGGATTGTAGTAGTAAAGACCGAACCAACTCCCAACACGAAACTAATCACATCACAAACTACTCCAATTGTATCACTCCTAAGCCATGGAGCCTTTATCACACACAATTCAGTAGGTAATATTTCAACAAACGCCATTACCTTTCAGTTGGTGTTTGATTGATTAGTAAAACCACACCCAAACCGAACTAAAATCACCCACGAAACAATAACCCAAACCAACGTAGCAAATACTCAACAATAGCAACTAAAACAGTTTAAACCACAATAGCAGAGCATCACATCAACAACATTATTCAATTTCACCCTAATTAAAACAAAAAGAAAAAAGGGCTAAACAAAATGAAAACCACCTCCCCATTCTCCACGCCACGCCGATGATTAGCTACCAAAACATCCAAACTGAAACTTTACAAAATATACACAGAGCCAATCTAAAACAATAAAAACACCTTAATAGCTAAAAGCATAATGACTAGCACTAAAGTCTAAACCATCAATATTATGGGTGGCATTCACCTATGTATAAATACACATGGGGTTCACCCAATTCAATATCAGACAATCAAAACAAAAGCGCCAATAATGAAGTAACCGGTCAACACCCCCACCATCGTGTCACCCACGTCACACACACCCGTGTGCGTAGTGTGACCGCCTCCCCACCCCCCCCACCGCCCCAGGGCCTCACCACACACGCCACAAATCACGCCGGGCCCACCTATACCCTCCCAAAAACCTCCCAACCCCCCACTATACACCACATACATAATACCATACAACTACATACGAAGCATTCAATACTTTATATTTTCTTTATAACTATTCCTCTGGTTTAAAAGCAAAGCAGAATTTTTACAACCCATTTATTATAACATGTTATACCTCCTTCTTACATGCGGCAGTGCGCCCCGCCTAAAACGCAAACCACTTACACACTTAACATTCCCATAATTCAACAACATAGTATCAAACAAACACCGCACGTCGACCCCCCCCCCAAAATACACAACATGCACCCAAAAAGGTATCCGTATGGATGTGTAGCACTGTACCAACACCCATGGTCCGCGTCACCCGCCCCCCCCCACCCAGCACCCCCCCGCACTCACGTACAGACCCTCCCACATCACATTGACGCTCACACATGCGCCTAACCAAAGAGTAAGCTTCTCCTCCCACCACACCCAAAAAAAGTCACTACCTGTTAACATCAGAAATCACTAGCTCACAAAGAAAATCCGTAGGTCGGGGAGGATTTGAACAAATAGAATAGCCATATTTAATTTAGAGAGAGAAAAGGGAAGGATGTGGTTTTTTCGTAGAGATAGAAACACACACACCTTAATACAAAATTATGAATCCTCACCCCATCCATAGGAAGTGATGAAGGTATGTTATATAAAAGGTCAAACAAGGGACACAATACTATCGCTTAATAGTTAAAGTCCTGAGTTCATGCCTAATGAAAACTAATGTAATTCCGATATGTCACCATATTTTAAGGCTAACAATCTTCCCCAATATGTGGACATATGGAATTACTTACAATGTTCCTAACAAGTACAAATACAACATAAATAACGTCTTCTAAAGCGCTTCCAAAGCTGAAGATTCTTCGAAGTTCCCCTGTCTTGAAACTTGTACTCCAGCTTGGGGGATCTTCATTGTCCATTACTGTACAGGAACCATTGTAGTATGCATGAACTGGATTAACTTCCCCCCAATTCATGCAGCATGTCTTGAAAAGCTTTCTTCATAGACTCCTTTTTGGCGAAGTTTCTGAATCAGCTTCCCCCCAAACCAACATCCCTATCTTAAGCAGGTTCTGAAACTTTGATGTAGCTCCAACCATCTTCTACTTGTCATCGACGTGCACAGCGGAAATTTGTAGAAGTCAAACCACACCAACGACCACTGCTTCTTGTCATTAGGGCTTGGTGAATATTCGTTCGGGGGTACATGCGAGAAATCAGCAACAATTCTTCTCACATATGCATAATACTTCACAAACCATACTAAGTAAAGTAGTCTACACTACTTCCCTTTGGAAGTTGACACGGTAACATCAAAGTCAACTAAGTCCCGGATGTACACATTTTCCCCCATGATGGTTGCGAACTCTCGGAAGCATCATTGTCGTGTACGTCCATATACTCGAGAAGTTCTTGTCATAAGCACAAATCTTGATTTACAAAAGAATCATTACCATCTTGAATTCACAAACCGTAGAGGAGTTGAAGCAAGAATCAAGATCACTTGGTATAATCAAGGTCTTGTGAATGAATGTCATCGAAGAACTTTGAAGATTTTGCTTAGACTGTGAAGTATCGTTGTCTTGAAATGGCACAAAAATACCCGTGAGAAGTGCTGATTGCATCTCAACCTTTAAACTCTCTGGCTAACTTTCCAACCTCGTATTCTGTCGGCTATTGTTGTAATCACTTGGTGAAGTAAACCCGATATACCAAACTTGAAAATGAAGTAGAATCCCCCAAATTTGTTACTTAATCAGTTCATATCTCAACATAAAAATGAAAAATATAATTAATACTCGAGAATAAAATAACGACCTGAAATTGACGGATTGTCATACAAGAGGAGTTGTATATCTGAACAAGAACAAACGGAAGAGACTAATGCAGGTTGATGAGCTTTAAAAGTTTAGTGACGGAACGCTCAAGTCTGTTCGTTATAATATGAATGTCATGCTTCACAATTTCATTTTGGGCTACAACAAAGGAATGCTTAAGAGAGCTTAGACATTGAAGGTCAAGACGAACTAAAGACTGCAAACGCAAATAGAATGACTATGTCATTCTAGGTTTGCTCATTTCAGGTCTCGTCTCGTACTATATCTTGTGAATATGTAAATATATGTAGTGTAGATCAATAAATGAATAGTGTTGGAGTACAATTTTTTAAGAATTTCTCAGTAAATTTAAAAACTTTCAACATATGTACACAACACTATATCATACCCTCATCATTTGAGGGGGAGCATTAAAATGTTCCAAAGATGCATGCTAAATCAGATAACATTTTATTTCTCCCCAGGAACCTTAATATTTTAAATTAATTGATATCCAAAATATCAAGAGATTTTACATTTTTGATAAGGGGAGAAAATGTAATTAAAATATAAGACTAACAAATGTGATCTTAGTGACTCAAGTACGGCTTCCTCCCTACATGTGCAAAAGGCTTTCTAATACTAATGCACATGTGTAGGGGGAGCAATTATGAAAAGATGAAACTTTCAAGGTATAAATGCTTTGATTTATATCACAAGTACCTTGATTGATTTTTCAAATGGGTTTATAGCTAAGATGGAAATACCAATGACCGACCAAATGATGATATTTAAGGAGATATAAGGCGGTTAAGGTTAGGTATTCGTTCCATAATCCAGCCAGAATTGGAGGGATCTACCCAGGGACACTCTAATAGAGAGAGTAGAAGTCCTAATGTATGATATGAAAAAAGGAGTAAAGTGAGATTGGAAAAAATGTTATCCAAGATATGAATTATCATCGGAACAAACCCAACATGGTGTTAATGAGGACGCGTTGGAATAACATTGAAGGGGTTAAAGAATTAAAAATAAATGTAAGGATAAAGGGTGTAAAGAAAGAAGCCCTCCATACACTTTAGGCAGAAACCGAGTCAATACGTATGCTTTCAGAATCACACAGTTAGTTACTGGTATTAAAGATAGTCATCATGAACCCAGTGATCCAATGCATAACCCTTCCAAGCTACTCCGACTTCTCTCAAAAGAAGTTTGTTTCATTTCTCACAGAGATGAAATACATTTCTATCAACTCTCTCACTCTGAGTTAGTTAGTATTGAAAAGGTAGCAGTCTACTCCAACCTCCGATCACCAAAACCAAAATGCACTTATCAAGTCTAGAGCCAAAGAGATCAATCTATAAATCTCATTAGGACACTATTTCAGTTTACACTCGTTGTTGATACACTGTGTTACAAAATAAGATTCACAAGCTAACAAGAAAGATCCGGAGGTCGGGGAGGATTGAACAAATAGAAAGCCATATTATTAGTGAGAGAAAAGGGAAGATGTGTGTGTTTTAGAGAGAGAAACACACACACCTTATTACAAAATTTTGAATCCTCACCCCTCCATGGAAGTATGGAGGGGGTATATATAGGTCAAGACAAGGGACACTATACTATCTTAACAGTTATAGTCCCTGTAGTTCTTGCCTAATGAAAACTAATGTAATTCCGATATGTCACCATATTTTAAGGCTAACAGCTAGTAATTCAGATAAGTACTTATAGGAACTTAAAACCAAACAGACCTTAAGCCAACTTTTGAGCTTAAATTTAAGCTCTCAAATAAGCTCTTCAGAAGATGAGACTTAGCTTTTTGGAAAGCTTAGATCAAAAAAACTCTATGAAAATACCTTTAGAAAGGATTTTGGACATTGAGAGCTTATAGAAAAAGCTCAACCAATCAGACAGCTCATGCTGTCTTTGGATTTTTAGATGAAAAGTAAAACAACTGATTTTGAAAGTTAAAACAGATGATGAA
>BQNB010111487.1:2455-22342 GCA_026074375.1 Tanacetum coccineum | reverse complement strand
TTCTTAGCTTTCTCTAGGTAGTAGTTATGAACCATGTCATTTGAGCCTACTTTTTCCCTTGGTGACTAATGTGACACATGCTTTGGATTTGAGCCTACTTTTTCCCTTGGCTCTGATACCAATTGTAGGATCCCGATTTACTTCACTTCATAACACGAATCGAACCAAGAAAGGAGAAAGAGAGATGATAGAGAAATGAGAGAGAGAGATGATTTTTGATTTAGAAAAAAAAGATATTATGAGAATTAGATATTTTCAAAAAGAAAATATCTATATATATATGAGATATTTTCTGAAAAGAAAAAATCTAAATATATATATATATAACCCTACACATTTAATGTGACGCGCGGGATATTTAACTAGGACCCGGGCTCGGGTTTTGCTTGGGATTAAACCCAAAACATATACAATATTATATTATCTATCGAGCCCGATTCCCGATATTATCCTATTACAACATTAACTAATTAAAGACCGAAGCTCCATCATAGAGTGACCGAGCTTCCTTGTTCGACTCAATAAATTAAGGCTAACAAAGTGCATTATATTCATCTTTGTAGAACCATAGAGGAGGTGAATACGCTTTTTTGACTTCTTCAAAGTTTATAAAACTTCAAGTCTTGAAAGAGCCAAGTGGTGTACTAATGTACTTTGCAATGAGAACGATAACTAGATATAGAGAAGAAGAGACTCCATGATATATATTGGTTCGAGAAAAGGGGTTTAGTCCTCCCGTACGTCCAGTTGCGAATCCACAACACCTATACTATTCCTAATATAATCCTTATGGTGGACTATAAACCGTATTACAAATTAACTCTACTGACTTTCAACAAAGCTCGACGCTCACACAGAAGATTACTACCTGCGGTATTCCACTCTCGAAATCTACCCCTAATAACATGTGATTCGACTTAACCTCTAGGATCACTTAGATCAACTAGGAATACTGCCAACTTTCCCTTGGAAGTTTACCAAACCCCAACTAGATCCCTAATGATCTAGGCTTGATCCCATGAATACAAGACTTCCCTTACAACTCGATAGATTGAATAAAAGATAGTTGATTGAACCAAGTCCTAACCTAACCTAGAGACTCGATTCTAAAGAAAAGGTATGAGAAAGAAGACCCGCAACAAAACACACAAGTATGGATTAGGTACTTGTGTGGCTCTCTTGCGGAGATGTGTTCACTTCAAACGAATGATAAGATTAGAAGATTAGAACACTTTGATGTTTAGACTTATAGGATTAGAGGAGATAAAAGAGATGAAAGAATGTTTGCAAGAGGTGAGGAATACAAAGGCCAATGGTAGGTATTTAAAAAATGAGTGAGCATGATCATTGTGAGAGTTTGGTTTACCTCTCAAAATCTCAGATAGACCATTATCTAAAAAAAGTTGGCTCATCCATCAAGTAAAGACCATTTATCTTGTTTGTTACTATTGTCTGTTCAAAATTAATTAATTAACCGCTCCACGTCAAGAACTTCTAGTATAAACGACAATATCTCTCCTAGATTAAGATGGTCTTGAGGTAAAAAAAACAATATGTTTGAAAGAAAAGCTTACAGTGTTAGCCAAGTGGCCATTGGTTGCAGTGGGCAAGATGTAGAACAATGGATTTTCTGAGGCAAACTGAGAAGCCACCATGCATGCCACAGGTCCAATCGATTCTGCTTCTCCGGGTGCAAGCACCTATCAATCTGCAAGTTTGGCGAAACTAACACTCCCCCGAAACAAACACCCCCTTAATCTATAAAAAGATGTGATGCTATTAGCACATGATTAAGTAAAACTATAAAAAGAATGAGATGCATTAGCACATTGATTAAGTAAAAACTACATGAATCATAACCAAATGGTAAATAAAAGGCTATAGTAAACTTGTTAGGTCATATTAACTTTTCTTTAACCATTACCACATCCAAATCGAAAATGAACAACCAAGTGCAATTTAATATTTATTCTACGACATTTTAGAAGAGGGATTATGAGAGTTATATACCTATTAAACAAGGTAATTCCGTGTTGAAAACAGTGTAAGATTATCTCTCTAAAAAACATTCGACTAATGGGACCACAAACGAACAATTTCCAACTTTAAAATCACATAAGGCAACGGCCAGAGATAATTGGTGTTTTTGAAAGTGTTTGAGATGAACTAAATACAACAGGGGTTTGCATGCGCATCCGCTACGGGCGTTTGAACCCCCTGTCGTGATGTTTTGTGCGTCTCACACACTCACAAAAATTAGTTTAAATTCAACATTCCAATAGGTTGTCACTAAAATGAGTTTTAAATTCAACATTCCAACAGTGTTTTAATAAACAAACAGATAAAACAAAACATGTATAATGCACAAAACTACAAAATATCAAAATACTTGTAGAATCTCTGGTTCTTTCACTTGTTCCTTCGCTATCTTTTCTCGTTGCTCCTTCGCAGCTATTTCCTACTCCTGAGCTATTTTTGTTGTGTCTTGAACTTCTCTTTAAATTTTTAACCTGCAAACATAGTAAGACATTAAAAATCGGGATGCTTCAGCTATAAAAACATGCAACCAATTCGTTGTGTTCTAAACTTGGAAAACAATATCAAACCACTCTTAAATGTCCATCTGAATGTGTATCTCACATGATACCCAGGCTTATCTCATGTCTATACTAATCTAACTTGCTAAATTCAATGATCATTTTTTACATCTTTTTAATGTTAACACGTATGACCCACTACAAATTAAAAAAACAAAACTAACAAATTAAATGGGTCAAAATTGTGAACACTGGTTAAATCCATGAACGTTCAAACTGAGTATCACTTATTACACCTAAAAGTGCTATGGTGACATGCTTGACATACTCATTCCTTAATGTCCAAAAGAGTAACTAGAAACATTGTTTCCAAAAAAAAAAAAAAAAATAAAGAAAAATAACGGATACCCATCCACATACCACACACTTTAGTATTACATCTTACAATCAATGTAAATCAACAAAACTTCAAAAAAAATAACAGTTAGTGATATGAAATACTTAACAGAACCTTTAGTAATTATCCACCTTGAAGCTACATTCATCTCATTGGTTATTTTTCAATCACCATAAACAATGATGAATGTAACTATCTTTGTACCTAACAAAGCATATTCAAAGCAGATATACAAGTTGGAACCTGGGTAATGCATACATTAGGGTCAGCTACAGGAATGGATCCTGTGGATTTCTATTATGCTAACCTGACACTTACTTGCTATATTTCAAGTTAAATTAAAACTGACAACATACTCGTCACAACAGTGCAATACTCTTCAAAGATACAAAGGTTCTAAATTCCGAAACAATTACCTTAACATACATGCAATAGTGTTTGGATGTGCTTACTCTTTAACGACACCCTACCTCCATCTCTCACAAGCCACACTTTTGAAACACGATTCAAAACGAACCTGCATATTGCAACATTAAAGTGAGTTTTGGATGCTAAAACTGAAAAGGAACAAACTTTGTAATCATACCTGATTCAGTATGCTATCAAATACAGCGACCAATAAACCTTTGTAGACTAACACCACCTACGATAACCTCAATAGTCGAATTCTTCTTCACAACTCTAATCAAAAGATCTGTTGCGTACTTTCCGAAACTTAAGCATGAATCTCACTGAACAGACTACGTGCTTACGTCTACACACTCGTAGCGCGCTTTCCAAACACTAGATAATATCAGTATTGAGCTCAATATATCCTACACTGGTTTACACATATACTTTTCCAAACAGCTTATTTCATTTGCAAATAAATCTCAGACACTACAAAACTGGTTATTTGTAAAACCATTGTTTTTTTACAAAAATAAGGCTCAGAGCTTTGTTGTCCAAAAACAACAATTCTTATAAGTCAATATAATATGTTCCATAATCACGAACAACAACCTCAAGTGCCAAAAGTAGCAGATTAATTTTAGACAGAAAATCATGGAATAAACGTCGTGTACATTGCGGTGCAAAAAACATGTAGTACTTAAAATTCTTGTACTTGCTTTTGTTGTTCAGTATCTTGTAACATCGTCGACTGCTGGTGTGAAGAAGATGTGAGGGGCTGTAGCAGACGCGCCTGTGATAAAACATTTGAAATTGTACATGTATGTGTTGGATTCAATTAAGGTGTGAGATTTTGTATTGTTCAGCTGCTGGTGACATTATGTCGAAAAGAAGTGTACCTGTAAGCAGTTTGTGGGTTGTGGCCGACACAATGATAGCCTCTATTTTCTTTTATTGTTTCTTTGCTGCATTGGTGGCGTTACTTTGTAGCTATCGGGATTCTGGAGAAGTGAGGTTAGTGGGTGGACGTTGTGTGTAACAGGACTTGGGAAAACTTTGCACATAACAGATGATGTTCCTGAATGACAAAACAAACAATTAAAATAAAATTTTGAAAGATATAGCAGTACTTGCTTAAAGGAACTTTATTTAGGAAACGGTCCTGGTTTGGGGATAATATTATTGCTAGTCTGGGTTTCTTTTATTAATAGCAAGCATAACAAATTATCTCCTTTCGGACGATTCCGAATCCAGTCTATCTCTTCCAAAGTATTGTATTATGCAGAGGTGCTAAAGGAACCGGGATGAAGTCAGTTGAGCTGGCACTTTCTATGTGTGATATTGTTGATATTAATGGTTTCACTGTTGATCCTGGCTACACCGAATGGTCAGTTTACCCTCTCTTTCTATCTGATTAATTTAATCATGACATGAGAGAAAATGGTGTCACATGCAGAATCATACGACTACACACATCCATGTCATGTTTTCATTTTTGCTATAAAAAGGCTTGTAATCACTATTCTCACTTTTGGTTTGGTTCTGGTAATTTTTTAAAGTTCCTATAGGACCAGGTGCTTCTCTAAACCAAGAAAAGGTCACAATGCACTTAAGGAAGGGCGTACTACCAACTCCTAGAATGCCTTGGCGTAAGTAAAGATTTCCCTATTAACGTATTGTATTTATTAAACTCCTCCCATCACATATTAGTTGCAACATTTTCTTATTGTTATGAATTCTGAACTGAAACAACCTAACTATTCGCATATATATATATATATATATATATATATATATATGCTCACCAAATATAAAAATAACTTTTGTGTCCACCTCTAACTCACCCACCACAAAGGCCATTCTAATCTTGCCACTTCTATATGTGATGATATGTTGATATTTATGGTTTCACTGTTGATCCTGGCTACATCGAATGGTCAGTTTACCCTCCCTTTCTATCTGATTAATTTAATCATGACATGAGAGAACATGGTGTCTCATGCAGAATCATATACACACATCCATGTCATGTTTGCATTTCTGCTATAAAAAGGCATGTAATCGCTATTCTAACTTTTGTATTGGTTCTGGTAATTTTTTCAAGTTCCTATAGGACCATGTACTTCTCTGAACCAAGAAAAGGTCACAATCCACTTCAAGGAAGGGCGTACTACCAACTCCTAGAATGCCTTGGTGTAAGTAAAGATTTCCCTTTTAACGTATTGTATTTAGTAAACTCCTCCCATCATATATTAGTTGCAATATTTTCTTATTGTTATGAATTTTGATCTGAAACAACCTAACTATTCGCATACATACATACATGCTCACCAAATATAAAAATAACTTTGGTGTCCACCTCTAACTCACCCACCACAAGGGCCATTCTAATTTATATCCAGACACAACATAATTTGGCCAAGCTATTTTCTTCATGCTCTGCTGTCCGGTTGTTACATTATACTAAACTATAAAAGCTTTAAAATAAGGGTCGAAAAAAAAATCCAGGTTTTAAAGAATTTAACATCAGCTACAACCATATGGAATATGCAACATGAGTCATAAGAAAATTCTTATCGTTGTTGTGAGTCATAAGAAAATTCTAAAAAACATTTTATTAAAATGTAAGTAAGTTTACGTACCCAGCGTGTATGGTGTATTTCAAAACTAACACACCCTCGTGTGTGTCTAACACGTCGATCCTTCTTCATCCCCTGGAACTTTTTTTCTGTTTGAACACCAGTAGCAGAACGTTTCTTCCATTTTTCTGTCATCCATGATGCAAGGATCCCGTCCCAATCTTCTTCGTTTACGACTTCAGGGCAAACCAATCTCCAATGAGCGAGGTTGGTACTACCTGTCTTCTTTTCAGTTTCTTCTAACTACTACCCACAAACCTCTAAATCTTATTTTAGCCCTTTCTTCCCAAACATGCCTGGCTGTTTCAGGATCTACATTATTCTCGTATTGATATCGATTCTACCACGAAATGAAAAATTATTACAATGTTTTACTAATAACAATCACAAAAATATATACCATTATTAATCACCTTACCTGAAAGCTTTTATAGAAGCTTTTCATCAGATCCATTGCTCTTTAAATATAGTAAATATTTTGCTAATATGATTAGGATATCTTTGTAACAACTATATTGGTACAAAAAGATCTAACCTTTGTGTGAAGTGATTTAGGAGGTCTTTATAAAAGTGGATTTACTCTATATTTTTTGCACTAAAGTGATTGGGTTTTTAAACATGGCTTAAACACTAGAAATCATAAGATTTCATCTCACTTAGGATTCAACTGATTTCTAAAAATAGAATAGGATATATTGGCCAAATCGTAAGCGTATAGAAATTCAGCGGAACTTTCTGTTTTGAGTTAAATGATTAGTAAAAAACTCAATTCCCGTGGATTGTAAATGATTGATTAAAAGGCCTATTAATCTGAACTAGACTTATTATCTTTCCAGGGTTGAAAGCCCCATCCTTTATCTATTATAGTTAAGAAATAATGGTATGTAAAGTTTGACTAAAAATTCAGCAACATAGTTTTAACGGCCTTTTCTTGAGAAATAAAAGTGCGGCCACATAGTAATAAGAATAAGATCGCAAGCGAGACTTAGTAGACACTTAATGTAGTATAAGTGCAGGTTGTATACCAATTTGGGGATAAAAATACTTCGGTTAAGTTATAATGCAATGCCATGCATATCTCGGAAACATATCTCGTGATCATTCAATTTACTTTTATGTATCGATCTTCTTTATCATTATAAGCCGCATCACGTCTTATAGGTTGTGCTTAGACGCTTCTCACTCGTCCGATGATTCATCTACTTCTGGTCTTCATAACTCCTCCGTGAGTTCATAGCCCTACCTTTTTCTCTTTTAATGGTTTTCATAAACTGTTTTCGGGGTGAGAATACATGCTCTTTTTACTAAGTAAACTTATTGATTTCTACTACTTAAGCGTTACATGACTATTTTACTAAAGCTTGATTTGCTTACTACCTGATTTGAGGTCATTGAATACCTATATATGGAACCGTGAGTTTTGAACACATTACTTATTTTACTTTTGGACACAAGTGTTTACAAATTGTATGCTACCCAGATTAATGCCTGAATATTATTGCATAAGTTACCTTCTTGCCATTAAGTCCCTACTTATCATGAACCGTTAATTGCTATTGTAGTAAGCGCGAATGTATATGTAGATCTATCGGGACTGACAATCCCCACCTTTCTTTGGGGTCACAAGTTGATCATGGTGCATTTAACATTGGGAGTACTTTTAGGATGTGGGCAAGCATCCTATACATTTGGGGCACAAACTTGTTAAGGTTTCGGGGTCATGAGCTTAGTGCAATAATATATGTTTTGGACTATTGAATGTGTTTCATAGTCTACTATTACTTGAATCTTGTGGTCCACTACTGAACATTTCTTGATTTATTGAATCACTACTTGGATTTCAGAAATAATACTTTGAAATGTTGTAACGCTACTTTTCTTACTGGAATATTACTTGAATTATTTCAATACTGTTTTTACTTAAACCTATGAATTCACCAACATTATTGTTGACGTTTTTGCATATATTTTCTCAGGTAATTATCTTGCTAGCTGAGCATTGAGAGCATTTGAGTCGCGTGGATATCAAAACTTTAAGGACTTGGTTTTCTTCCCATTCGATAATTGTTTTCTTTAAATATACAAATGAGTCATGTTTGAAAATCTTGTAGATTTTTTGATTAAAAGAAAATTATTGGGACAAAAGCGAACAAAACAAAATAAAATGAATTTACTCCGAAAGTTTTAAACGAATGTGACATTTTATGAAACGCTCTTTGAGGATTCGTTTCTGTAGACTTGTCACTTTATACTAAATAAGCACCCCAAAGTGGTATTCCGCTGTGTTGTGATTTTATAGGGGTGTTACAGTTTACCCTCTCTTTCTATCTGATTAATTTAATCATGACATGAGAGAACATGGTGTCGCATGCAGAATCATACGACTACACACATCTATGTCATGTTTGCATTTCTGCTATAAAAAGGCTTGTAATCACTATTCTCACTTTTGGCTTGGTTCTGGTAATTTTTTAAAGTTCCTATAGGACCAAGTACTTCTCTGAACCAAGAAAAGGTCACAATGCACTTAAGGAAGGGCGTACTACCAACTCCTAAAATGCCTTGGTGTAAGTAAAGATTCCCCTATTAACGTATTGTATTTATTAAACTCCTCCCATCGACTTTTAAGTTTGCAACATTTTCTTATTGTTACGAATTCTGAACTGAAACAACCTAACTATTTGCATACATATATGCTCACCAAATATAAAAATAACTTTAGTGTCCACCTCTAACTCACCCACCACAAAGGCCATTCTAATTTATATCCAGACACAACATAATTTGGCTAAGCTATTCTCTTCATGCTCAGCTGTCCGGTTGATACATTATACTAAACTATAAAAGCTTTAAAATAAGGGTCGAAAAAATTCAGGTTTTAAAGAATTTAACATCAGCTACAACCATATGCAATATGCAACATGAGTCATAAGAAAATTCTGGAAAACATTTTATTAAAATGTAAGTAAGTTTACGTACCCAGCGTGTATAGTGTATTTCAAAACTGACGCACCCTCCTGTGTGTCTAACACATCGATCCTTCTTCATCCCCTGGAACTTTTTTTCTTTTTTGCAACACCAGTAACAGAGCGTTTCTTCCATTTTTCTATCATCCATGATGCAAGGATCCCATCCCAAACTTCTTCGTTTACGACTTCAGGGAAAACCAATCTCCAATGAGCAGGGTTGGTACTACCTGTCTTCTTTTTAGTTTCTTCTAACTACTACCCACAAACCTCTAAATCTTATTTTAGCCCTTTCTTCCCAAAAATGTATGGTTGTTTCAGGATCAACGTTATTCTCGTATTGATATAGATCCTGCCACGAAATGAAAAATAATTACAATGTTTTACTAATAACAATCACAAAAATATATACCATTATTAATCACCTCATCTGAAAGCTTTTATAGAAGCTTTCCATCAGATCTTATCAATTGCTATTAAAAAATCACATATTATTGCTAGTCTGGGTTTCTTTTAACAATTGCTATTAAAAAATCACATGTTTATAAGATCTTACGCTATCTATTCGTTCTTACGATTCCGATCTTGAGAAGTACTATATTTGAAGATATCATCGGAAAAACAGATTAAACAAACCTGGGACGGAATACAGCCCAAATACATAGCCTCCTGGAACCACAATCAGGTTGTTACGAATTACCGTTATTAAATCGCCTTATACACCCTCTTCGGAGGAGTCAACTGAAACGATCTTATAGACATCACATATTTATTTGTCGATGTCTTGAAACGCAGCTTAGCTTGACCCTTTGATTGCGTTGCGACCTAAACCCATAGCCGAACATTCAATTATAAGTTATTGTAAAAACAAAGGTGAACAATAGAAATTGAAGTATGACAATGGTGCTTTTCATGGATAGTTTCTGGATGCTTTTTTGAACTTAATATGCTTAATCAAATAAAATTGAACTCTATTATAGACAGTGGTGCTTGCTGCATAGTTATTATTTCTTAAGCATCGAAAACGCCTAGTTTTGGCAACAGTACTAATGATACACTTCTAGTTGTTACGAAGAAGCTAATAAAAGGCATTTCTTGTAACCATGTCTTATGGATGTTGCTTCATCAGTCCTTGTGACACCTAATACTTAATTGGATCCAATGATACAACTCAAAGATCATATATAGGCATATTATACATGAAGGTTTCTATCCTTTTTCTAATATTTAGACTGCAACATTTTACAATAGCTACGAAAGTACCAGCTTTTCTTACTTGAACGGGTCGCCGTTACTGTTATAGTGGGTAGGTTAGAAAGTAGTTTTTGTTTAGTTAAGCTAACATCAAAATGCTTAAAATTTTCTGATTTACTCTTAAACTGCTCCCTAAACTCTATCTTAGTGGATTGGTCATAGTTAAATCGTGCAATGCATTAGCCATATATAGTCTATTTACCTGGTATTGAAACTTAGCCATTGGTAACTGTTGTAGAGGATAACCACAACTTTAAATGTAACCATCAAAGATTTATTTCTCTCGTCTACAGTTGGACTATAAAGGTTTATTTTAATGATATGGAGTAGCCAAGTAACACATTTCCTCGAATAAAGCACACTCATAATGACCCTGGTCCATTTTATCTCAGCTTCTATCGACGGCCATTGACGCGTTCTCGGGCCCCATCCATTCCACATTAAAGACCCTACGCTCAACCTGTTAAAACATAGTTTTAAAATTTAATCACGTTATCGAGTTTATTATATTTGATTAAGTTCAATATTTTGATTATGTGCACGCTATAGGGTTTCTCTGATTTATGTTGTACTTTGCAATAAGAATATAATTTTTTTCTATTTACATTTTACCATGATAGGCTGAAATCTATAGGTGACATTTTAAGACGTGTGTGTAAAAGATCATAGTTCCGGTGAATGCTACCTCACAAAGAATTCTCAATAGACAAAACTACCTGTCTGTAACCCAGTTTTAGCTGTCTGCAATCTAGTTTTAAATGGGGGTCAAACATGTCCTGCACATCCTTCTCGGAAACCTGAATACATACAAAATCATAAACATCAACCATCTCTCTAAACTTTTTCAAATCAAAGTCTAATATTGCAATAGTTCTACGGTAATACACGAATAAAACAGAGTATAGAATTCACATATTTTTAGCATCTAACTAATCTTTTGCATAAAGCAACAATCTTTTTTCATAAACATCAAAACTCAATCAAGAACTAATTTTTACAACACCCTTGTATAATATAATCCAAATCCCCATTTACCTAATTCATTTAGATCAATAAAAACCCCAATTAATTAATACACATAAATTAGGTATAAAGAAAAACGTACCTTGATTTTTATTGTAGCAAACTTTTCCTTCATCTTGATCAACTAAAAAAACCTCAAAATCGAAACCCTAATTCATGTGTGTGTACTGTTCTGGACCATCAGGAGTGAAACTCAGGTGGCACTCATATTTTTCCGACGAGATGCAAAACACCCACACCACACCAAAAACATAGATCTCAAAAGAGAGAGAGAGAGAGAGAGAGAGAGAGAGAGAGAGAGATAAGATGGATATGCATGATTTACTGATAGTGGGATTCAAGAGAGAGTGGAGAAAGGAGAGGTGGGAGAGACACGTATGATGCTACGTGTTGTTACCGATAGTGTGTGGAGAAAGGAGAGGTGGGAGAGACACGTATGATGCTACGTGTTGTTACCGATTTGAGAGAGAGATGAATTGAGTGTGTGTTGTGAGTGAGAGTGTGTTGTGAGTGGAAGAGAGGACTGTGTTACCGGGTTAAAAAACTGTGAGAGGAGGGGGTCGGGTATGATCCGTTTTAACAAAAACATCCCAATAAATGTATGTATTGGATAGTAGCATTATCATAAAATAATTTTATTTTCTCTAACTAAAAAAATGGTATCCTAACACCATAGGTATGTTTGGCGAAATGAGATGAGGCTTGGGCTGGGACTGAAGCTTGAGCTGGGGCTAGGGCTTATATTATTAGCAGAAATTGAAATTTGTAGTTTTGTAAACTTGTTTAGCAAATGGACTGATGCTAGGGCTTATTATTGCAAAAATAATAAAAAAGACATAATTAAATGAGTTTTTGGTATATGCTAGATATTTTTGTGAGTAAATAAGTAATCTACACTTAGGGTTTAAAAGCCCATGTCTAAAGTTTTTAGCCTCTTTTATAAGGCTGAGGCTTATAGAAACTTATGACTTATAAGCCTTTTCATAAACTGACATAAAAACAAGACTTATTTTTAATTTTAAAAGCCAAAAACCCGATAAAGCCTGGCAAAACATACCCTATATGTGCTCAAAAAACAAGACTATACTAAAAAAAGGCATAAAAAAGTATCCAGTTCTCCCCCAAAATTTCCCTCCAATTTTTATCGCTACTACACCCCACGATCCTCCACCTTCACTCTCAAACTCCCTCCAATCAAACCCTAACTACCTCCCCTCTTGATATATGGTGTTGTTTGCATCAGTTGACAAGTTATTCACCACAATCTTTTTTATCCTATCTTGTCCCAAACCACCACCCCCTCTGCCATCATGACCAAGCTCAATTTGGGTCATTCATCTGAGTTTGAGCACATAAAATGGTATTTTTCTTCTTCTTAATTTAACTTTGATACGCAATTGTTACTTCTTTTTAAGTTAATTTCTATCAATAAGCGTTGGTTAGGGTTGGATTTAGGTTTATGTTTAACAAATATTAGATGGGTATATGAAATATGTGAGTTTTGTGATTTACGTGTTGTTAATATGTCTATTTCGTTCATTTTGTGATTTTAGTTATGAATCACAAAACTATGATTTTATTATTGACTCATTGTCATCATTTATTGTAGACTCTGTACTCTTAACTCTAAAAGTAATAAGAGGGTGTTCAGGAGTGCTTATTTAAGAGCAAACGAGCACACACAAACAAGAGGGTACTGATCGAAATCTCTTATAGGGTAGTTTAAGACTGATGAAAAATGGTGATCTATAGGCATTTTCAGTAATTTTTAACAGTAGATTGTAAGATGTCTTTCTACTTTATTTTCAGTTTTGTTAGATCAAGTGCACTTTTTTCCACTTTTTAATCCTCAGTTTTAAGCAACAATAGTTGTTGAACAAACGGTGATGTTTCTGGAACAAATTTTGACAAAGTTAAATGAGCAATGGTTGTTAACGACAACATTCGGCTACTGTGATTTTTTGTTTACATCAGTTATGTGTTTTGTGTATCTGTGCTCGTGTTCTGCAACATTTTATCTGGTGGTACAGTACATCTGGTTGGAATTTGTCTGCAAGTGGCTACTGTATTGCTGTATTTTCTTATTTTTACTGATAATTATGTAAACATACTTTGCCTGAAACAGGGTTGGGTTGACCCACAAACATGGTTTGTCCAATTTACATTTCTTTATGAATAGTTAGTGCATAATTGTTTCTGTAATTAAAATCTGAATCTTTTGAATAAAATGACTTAGGAGGTTGTATGTATTGGAAACAAAATTTAACCGACTCTCAACCCGTTAGACACAATCTTCTTATTAATTTGACATGTTGAGATAAAGCACAAACCTCAACCTATTTATTTGTTAATGGGTCAAAATTGTTACGGTTATAAAAATATAGGCTATGACAACTTGTAATATAACACAACCTTACTCGAATTTATCAATGCAGAGGCTCATCTAGAACTGAGAACGGGTTTGCTAATGGATTAAAACCTGATATCGCTGTTTAGTCAACCAATGCTCTCTAAGTAAATAAAAATGCAGACACTGTTCCTTCCGTACCTTCTACCACCGTCTCTTCATCAACTGCATGTGAGGCGGTCACTACAAAAGTCTCAACTTCTAATCGAGCTCCTAAGGTAATATAAAAATGTGGTACTTGTTATAAAAAGAAGACTTGTTCTTATAGTTTATGTTTAATTTAACCTTAACCGTTTTTTGTTTAGGAATTTAAACTTGATCCGTGTGCAAAGACTTTTTCTCCATCATTTCCAAATAAACAAATCTCGCATACATTCCAGACAATTATCATGTGGGTCCGGTTGCTAGTCCACAGACGGAATTTGCAATCAACCCGTATGCTCCACGGTGAGAAGAGCAAGTGTATACTTTTTGCCAAGAAATATAGCCGAGGAAATGCATATGGGTCATTTACGATCCACTTTTATTGGAGAAACGTTAGCTCGTATGCTCGAGTATTCTAGAGTTGTGCTCCGACAAATAAACATCCATCTGTCGTTACCTCTTTTGGATCTCACAGATTTCTGGTTAGTTTATTTGATATAAATGCTGATTTTGTCAAGACATATTTCAATTGGCTAGTAATACAATTTTTTGGGGAAAAGCTTAAAAAACCTCTACTGTTTGCATGTGTAGGCGTACACTTGATGAGGAAAATGTAGACTGGATAGTGTATGCGACTGACGTAGAGCAGCGAGACAATTTTGAATTCTGCATCACTGTAAGTAACTTTTATACATCATAATTGACCACATTATAAGAAATCGAATTGAATACTTATCGAGTTCAAAAAAATTTTTCCCCCAGGCTGCTAAAGGTGCAGGGTTGATCGCAAATGATCATTCTAAATACCCTTTAAGTCATGTAGGATTTGATCTTGTTGGTGATGATTTTGAGAGATTCCAATTTTAAGCACTATAGTGGTTAACTTGGCTAATTTGCTTTACAAAGCTAAAACTCGCGGTAGAGCTCCTTGCGAGACGAGGTATACCAAATATATTCATTCTGGCTTTCAACCCATTTGACGTGTTTCCATTTTAGTTGAATGACTACATCTGCATTCTTTTTGGCAGGCATGGCTGATGAGTGGACTGCTGAAGATCTTGAGCATGCTGCTGAAGCACTCGGATTTGGTGCTGTTAAGTAAGATTCTCATGCTTTATCATAAATATTACGCCTATTGTACTTAGATAAACAATTAAACAATGATTATGGCCTATTTCCTTTGTTTCATAACACACGATACCTACTTTTTGGTCAAGTTTTGTATTTTATTCATATTCTATGCATGTTTTCTTAACAGGTTTGCAGACTTGAAGAACAGCAGATTGACTAATTATACATTCAGTAATGAAGAGGTATTCTTATGATGATGTTATGCATTTGTTTATTGTTTTTTCTCATTGATTTAATATCTTTTCATCGATCTTGTTTGTTCCATATGGAGGCAACGATGTACAACATCTTCCCCCTATGAGTATAGATGAGCTTATATTTAAGATCTTTTGTATAAATGAAACTTGCATTTCACATGTTATTTTAGAAGTCACGAGTACTAAATCTGTTCTCGTTTCATATGATTTTACTTTCGTTTACAGATTGTTGGATATATGACAAATAGTCAACCAATCAGAAATGGTGGGCAATATCATCTTTCGGTTCAAACGGCACCTGCTTATGTCCAACCAAGCCCCCAGTGCCATATTTAGTTGTGCATAATTAAGTAGTCACTTCCTGATTAGTAAACTGGGATTGTGTCTTGCGTACGGTGTTCTCTGATGTTGAGGGGCTGTTTGGGAATGTTCTTTTAACTGCTTATCTGCTTCGAAGGTAAGCTTTTACCAACTTGGTTATATAAATAATTTACTTTAAAATAAGCAGATACGCGGTTTCAGCCACACTCATAACTGCTTATCTGGTGACTTACAAGAACCTGGTGGAGTTTGGAGCTTAATCGGTATTCTTTCGAAACAATATGTAGCTGGATCGAGAAGGTAATGAATTCTAACATTCGACCCCCTTATAATCTCATAAAATCAACTTTTTCGTGTTATTAATAATGTTATTGTGTTTCAACACAACAGATGACTTGAGAACATTTTAGATTGGTGTATCAAGGCAGCTTTGGTGGGGCCAATGTTAGTAAAACTGCATATTTATTTTAATTGGTGGGCTAACTCATAAAGTAAATGTTGCTTATTTTTAGGAGTGCCATACACGTACTTTGTTTATAAGTAAATGACCTGTGCGACCCGCTGCTCTTTTTCTAGACATTTGAATTTGACCCGTTTGAGATAAACCCGTACCCAAACCGAGTTTTATAAGTAAACTAGTTTGAAATCCCACCTTTACTTGTTATCAGTTCATAGATATTCTTTAACTTGGATTGTGCTTGCAGGCTGCACTTGATGTTCTCACTGTTGAACCACCACCCAAGGATAACATATTGCATGGTTAATCGTGAAAAAGTCACTGTTACACCTCATCTCGGTGCTAGTACCATGGAAGCTCAGGTTTGTGAATAACTTCCAAGGTTTGTGCTTTAATTTGGATTCTGCCATTGTTAGTATGTCATATATAAACATTTGTGCAGGAAGGAGTTGTAATTGAAATTGTTGAAGCTGTTGATGGAGCCTTGCAGGGAAAGCTTGTTGCTACTACATTCCTTTCTAGCTTAGTTAGTTAAACAAGTTTAATTTTGAGATCACGATTTTGAGAAGTTTACTTATTAAAGATGTTTTTTGGCTGGGTGCATTTGAATACTACTCAAAATATATGACTCGTTAGGACTTTTTGATTACTTATTGAACTAGCTGGGCTGTTTGGGATTGCTTATTAAGTTAACTGCTTCTAGGGGCTGTTTTGGATTGCTTATTGAACTAAGTGCTTATAAGGTTGTTTGAGATTGCTTTTTGAAATAACTGCTTATTGGAGCTATTTGGTATTGCTTATTGAGACTGTTTGTGATAAGCACTATCAATAAGCAATTCCAAACAACCCGTATAAGCAGTTTTAATAAGCAATAGCAAATAGTTTTCTTTAAAAGCAGTATAATTAAGCAATCTGAAACAACCTAATAAACAACAGTTTCAATAAGCAACCCCAAACGGTCCATTTTTTTTTATTTTTCACAAGATAATATAGGAACCTGTTAATATAACAGGCACCGGTCTCTATGTGATTTTTACGGAGAGACGAACCTGTGTTTTACTTTATAATAGAGAGTGGGTGTTAGTAGAAAACCGGTCTTGATATTTATAATAGAGACCGGTCATAGAACCGGTTTCTTTATGTTTCGGTCATAGAGATTAGAGATACTCCCTCGCCCAGAGTGGTTCATAAACCACTCTCCATGAGGCATTCTAACCGGTCTCTTTGAAACTTTTTTGTAGTAAGCTGATAGACCAAGCATATGGTATATACAAACAGATACAATTATTCAAGTAGCTTTGAAAGAAAATTGATTTATGATAGATCATGTTTATAATCTTCAAAATTTGTTAAGCCATCCTACATACTCTGTTATTCTAGAACATAAAAGAATCAATGATTCAATGAAGTAATCTGTAGTGTTTAGGCCCTAACAGATTTACATACATATAGTTACATAGTTACATACAACTGTTATACAACGTCCGATGATAGCTCACTTTTGCTTTTGATATTAATCATTGCGATCCATAACTTTACTGTTTCTACTCAAATTGGCCCGACGGGTGTTCAACACATAGTAGACACCCATGGCTACGAGAATCAAAAATACAAAACTAAAGATAATGGCTGCAATGCCTCCAGCTCCAACTATAGGCCCACCCACTCTGCTTTCATGTGCTAAACTTGACTGAACCGTAGCAGCTAGAGGCAAAGGCGAGCAATTAGAGACTTCACATGGGTTTTGAATGTTCAGTTGCACATTCGAGTGGAAGAAAGTATGAATAGAATAAACGTGAGTGTATGGAAAGGAGCGACCCACTCTTTTTAAAGTATTTCTATATAGCCATATATGAATTATCAGCTCTAAAGGTGTAGAAAACCGTAAAGCACAGTTTTTAAAATGGTTTAAGCACGACTGATATTGTTACCTTTTATTCTAATTTATATAAATTGAACTATAATATTAGTAGGTAATGCAGACGAGAGAACTTTCATTTTCATGTAGATTATTAGTCATTGCGTTCCTCGCCAATGTGTATTTCGAAAGGCGAAGAAATTCGGCAAGCGGATTTAAAGAAACTAATGTGGCTGCTAACTATAAAAGAACATTAAAGGTCGTGTTCCAGTAGCTACTAGAGCGGGGTGCATTATAATCTGTCCAAAATTGAACATATTGTTAGCGTTATCATTTTCTCACCCCGTCTGAATGTTTGCAGAATTAATTGATTTAGTTTAGGCATTTGGTTTTGTTTAAAATGTCAACACACATGTTTTAGTTTTTGATTTAAAAATTTAAACAACGATTGCAGCGAAACGTACGCCAGTGCGAAGGAAACAGTTGAAGCATAGGGATTATGAAGTTGACCTTCATTCTCGCCCAGGTTAGTCACTTTTTAGACCTTTTCATTTTATCAGTATATATGAGTCTGTTACTGAGCTTGGTCTTGATTTAATCAAAACTAAGCTTTTGGATATGGATAATGTCTAGGAAAGTAAGAAGAAAGATGGTAGTGATGGAGATGGAGAAGTATATCGTGAAGGGATAAAGTTGAGAGCTCCATTAGTGGCAGCGATACTCAATATGGTATATATCTTTTAATCTTTGAATTTAGTAATTTTGTTATTTCTTATGTTATGCAAAGTTGAATTCGTGTTGAGTATAGATTTTATAAACTATGACTAATGCGTTCAGTACAGAAAATATATATCGAGTAATATTCAAAAGAGTCATTTTTGAATAGGCTTTTTAGCTCAGTTTCACTTGCCTTTTTTTAACTCTTTTTTTCGAAGCGAGCCTGATTGCCTATTCCGACAGCCTTCTCCCGCGATATAGTTGCTTATATACTTTTTGTTACGACTTGCATCAGTTATTTTGGCTGATAACGGGAGGTTTAGGCATGTTGACACCTGTTATAGTGAAGGTTCTTTTTTTCTTTAGATTGGCGTGTTCAAGGAGTAGTTAAAATAAGAAGCTGCAGCGTAAATAAAGCTATAGAGCAAAAAGGATCAACCACTTATTTAACTTAATTTACATATGTAATTGTTGTTACATTGTTGGAATGGTTAGTTCTCTTTGGGTGAACTGTTTAGAATTATGTTTATTTTTTGGTTTTGAGCAACAACGGTTAAGCTAAATTAATTTGTTTCAACCCGAACTAATTGCATGGTTTATACGACACTTATCAGATTCATGATTTTGCCTTGATAATTTTTTATTATCTTGAAGCAGGAATTCATACACGGTTGCTCATGACGCTATAGCCGCTATGAGGAATGCAACTCAAGCTGCTTCGCGTATACAAGTTGACTTTGTGTATTTTCGTTAAATCCTTGGTGCAACTATTATAGTTTATAAAGTTTTTGATGAACTATTCCATTTGTGTAAAGTATAAATCCATTTGTGTAAAGTATAAACAAAAATTTGTTTGTTTCATTTGGTTTCTTTTATTGTTTTCATGATTTCTTTCAAGTATCGTATACAAAACGTCTCACAGTGAAGCACTAGTACCAAATACTTGTTTGTTAACATATGAAAAAGATATATGAAATATTATTTGTTATGTACTAGTAGCAACTAGGGTGTTAGTCGGGCCAGGTTGGTTAGATTCGAGTCAATTCGGGTCGGGTCAAAGCCGGGTCAAGACTAAAAGTTTCATACCCGAACCCGACCATAGGTTACTCGGGTTCGGGTTAACCTGAATATGAGTAAAATGTAAAAAAATTCATTTTTTATTCTTTTAAATAGAAAATATATAAAATTTATATTAAAAAAATAAAAAAATCTTATTCGGGTCAGATCTGAACCCGAGTTAGCCAAAAAGTTTTAACCCGATACCCGACCCTATTTTGTATTCGGGTTACTCGGGTTGACCCGAATATAATTTTTTACCGACTAACCCGACCTAAATACGCTTATTCGGGTTTGGGTTGGGTTCGAATCAAATCGACCTTTTTTACACCCCTAGTAGCAACTAGCAAGTTCCAATCACCAAATTAATACGTCTCTCCCTTTTCGAAAATT
>BQNB010111486.1:4301-15365 GCA_026074375.1 Tanacetum coccineum | reverse complement strand
GTATGAGGCCATTTATGATTATATATGGTCTATCTATGCTTACATTTTTGTTTCTGACAATTTCAATTAAAAACTTGACACATTTCTGATACTATGGTTTGTATGAAAAATTAACATTATTACAAATGAAATAACTTGGTATATTTAATCACAAATAAAACTAACATTAAATTAACATTTTAAGTTAACACAGTTACATTAACATAGACGAAACATAGATAGTTAATTAAAACTTCTTGGAAAAAAAACATAACACTTAAACTAACGATAAACAATTAGATAGACAGGATTTACTCCTCCTCATCTTCTGAAGCTTCATCCAAAACAAACTGCAAAGCAATTGGACTGCGGTGATGATTTTTCAAACGCTTTATACGGGGCATACCACCAGAAAATGGATCATCATGACAACATTTTCCATTAGAATTTTTAACACAAACAATCTGAACGTCATCATCATCACTACTAAACGTGTAATCAGATACTGCTTTCTTTTCAGATGAACCAACAACAGGAACTTCGTCATCATCAGAAATAATAATAGTTTCTTTAACAGAAACAACTTCTATCATTTCATTCTCTGAAAGTTGAATTTCCTTAGCCATTAGTTTCAAATTTGGAACAACAACAAAATCAGCCTTCACACCATCATCAGAAACAGACATATTCTCATCAGAAACAGGAACCATATCAACATCGCCCGTATCAGAACGTTTAGCTTCAAATAACTACAATAATAAATAAAGAAACTAATTATAAGAAAATAACCAACTTAACCTACATTATAATGATATATATTTAATTTCACAATATAACATATCAAATACAATTCATAATGCAGAAGCAATATGAAATGCAACAACTTTGTAATCAGAATCATAAGTGAATCACCATATTTTTTGGTTCAGAATCAACAGCTTCAGCAGAAACCAACATCTTATCATCAGAAACAACATAATTCTGTTGAGAAATATCAACATCCTCATCGCCATTAAACAGCTTTTCATCAGAAACAACAACATTCCCATCGTCATCCTTAATATCAACCTAGATTTAAAAATATATACATATGTAAAATAGAAAAAAAGTAATTTAATTCTGAATGTAGGAGCATCATAAAAGTTACCTTCTTTACATTAGAGTCAACAACTTCACCAGAACCAAATATCTTATCCTTAACCACAGAGTCAACATCATTTGCCTTAGACTCACTTCCATTAACATCCTTAGATACAACCAAAAGCTTTAACATAAGTAATAACATTCAAGACATAAATTGATGAATACGATAAGAAATTATAAATATCTTTGAATCAGAAATGGTTACCTTATTACCAGCAACAGCATCAACCGACTTAGCATGACTTCCATTAAAAGCAATTTTACCTGATTCCAACATAACCAAACGTTTGTTTCCATCAGATACAACATTCTCCACATTTGGAACATCATCAACCTACATATAATTTAAAGAAATTTTTTTTTTATTTTTTTATTAACAAATTGTTTTTAACTTAATAAATAATATTAAAATTTATTGGGTAGATACTATACATCAAAAAAGCATCCATTCCTTATATTTAAGACTTTTTAATTCTTGTTGACTGTTTGATATGATCCACGATCTGATACTACACATAAAATAAAAAAAATAACAAACATGTTATTATTATGATATAGAAATATAATCAAAACAATACCTCTTTCTCCAGAACATCTCTGTCAGAGATTATCACATTTTCATCAGATGGCAAATTAAGAGCAGATGCATTCACATATTTCTTATCAACCATAAACGCATCATACTTTACAGTAGGGGTGTGCATGAAACCGAAAAACCGAATCTAAACCGAAAAAAACCGAAGAACCGAAACCTAAAAAACCGAAACCGATTGAAAAACCGATGGTTTGGTTTTCGGATTTTAAAAAAAACTAAAGTTTTTGGTTCGGTTTGGTTTTAGCATTAAATTAAAACCGATATAAACCGAACCGATCTTTATAAACATGGGAACAAAAATAAGTTGTGATCGAAGCTAAGGGACGATGAATATGCTCCGCTAGATTAACTATATCATGTCGAGTAACTACTCTTTGTTTCATCAACCGACTTAGCATGACTTCCATTAAAAGCAATTTTACCTGATTCGAACATAACCAAACATTTGTTTCCATCAGATACAACATTCTCCAGATCTAGAACATCATCAACCTACATATAATTTAAAGAAATTAATAATGTTTTTAACTTAATAAAATAAAATAAAAATTATGGTAGATACTATACATCAACAATAGCATCCCATTTCCATATATTCAGACTTTTAATTCTTGTTGACTGTTTGATATGATCCACGATCTGATACTACACATAAAATAAAAAAAATAACAAACATGTTATTATTATGATATAGAAATAACAAACAATACCTCTTTCTCTAGAACATCTCTATCAGAGATTATCACATTTTCATCAGATGACAAATTAAGAGCAGATGCATTTACATATTTCTTATCAACCATAAACGCATCATCCTTTACAGCTAAAACTTCAGTAATAGTAACTTTGGATTGAACAGTTTCATCGCTCGTATATGAATCCTATTTATAAACAAAATATATCATTAATACAAAAGAGTTTACGATTGGTTAGAAAGATTATAATGTAAACATAACTAACATTTATAGAACACACTTACACAATCATCAACCATAGGAGACGAAACAAAAGACTTATTACTTGCCATTGGAATTCTAAGAAAGTTAAATATGGGAGAATGAAATATTTAGGAATGAGTAAATCTGCTTCATGAGTAGTGGGTATTTATAACCAAAAACCCAACCGTAAACAATTTAAAAAATAAACAACACCCGCTCAAATTTGAATCCCATTAACAGTTATTATACTTTTTAAAAAATAAACTACACCCGCTAAAATTTGAATACCAATAGCAGTTACTGTATTTTACTTTTAAATACCGCCAAAATTTTAAAGATAAAATACATCCTACACAGAAGTAATGTGATTCTCATAAGCGATGTGTATACTCAGTACTTTACATCCTACAATAAGAGTGAACGTATAATTTTATTCAACAAAGCAAAACGGTTGCTGACAGTTTAATTTTAATATGAGGACTGGTACATGGCAGTTAAACATGTGATGCCTAATATCAAAAGTTTAATTAAATCCGTAAAGAATACAGTTTACAAAACATTGCATATGCTGTTAATGGGTCATCAATATAGTAAATCAACTTCGGAGAAACGTATTAACAGTAATATATTAAACAATAAGATAAAATAACATTCATAAATAAAATGGAATTATAAGATATATAACATAAGGACGCTTATTTTATAAGATATATTGCTTTTTGTTTGCGATGTTAGACACATACATTTTACAAATGCAATTTTTTTCATCATTATATTTAAATAATCACCAACGAATAAATAAACATATTGTCAATTGTATTCATATAAGTAGTTAGAAGGGGGCTATGAATTAGGCTTAAGGTTCGGCCTTTGAACTTATCTTTTAAACTTTCTACCAAATTCTAGTAAATTTTTTTATAAATAGTGGGACAAAGAAAGAGGAGTTACAGTAAACCTTTTTTGTTAACCTAATAATAAAGATTCACCAAATAATAGAAATAAATGTTTTTTCTTATAGGCTTCATCCCTCGGTATGCCTCCTATTTTTTTTTATTTTTTTAGCGATTTATCATGTTTGTTGAGTTTTTTTTACTTGTTTGATTGATAGGGCATTGTGGCTGCCAGGCTTTCATGGACTATTAATATTAAAAACTGAAGAAAAGACAAATCTAGGTTGATTTATTCTCATTTTTTAAATGCTACATCATCATAGATTTACAACATGTTACACGGATGAAGCATTAATCTATATCATAATAGTATTAATGCTACATCCATGTAAGATGTTGTAAACCTATGATGATATAGCATTAAAAAAATTATTATAAATTACCCTATATCGAATTGCAAAGGCATATAGTTTCTCAAAGTATTGTATTGAATCAGAATATATTTTTTTAATCCTATATTATATGAGGAGTGGATAGTACGAATGAAAGATCTAGAGAAATTTATTCTAATTGAGAAATGTCTTTGCTTATGTATTTGTTATCTATATTCCTATAAAGAAATTTTTTTCCTATTAGAATGTGAAACATGAATGTTATAAAATAATTTAAACTCTTCAATTGGATTCGTAATTTTTTTTTGGATAGTTATTGTTTATTGAATACGTGGGTATTTAAAACCGCTAAACAGTTGCTGTTAGTTTAATTGCTATAAGTACAATTACCAAGACATTAACATAACTTTCAATTTAGTAATGCATTTTTTGACATGATCTATCTTACAAATCAGCATAACGGATACATAATTACATATAAAAATACAACAATCAAATATTAAGTTAAAATATTAACTAATTTTAAAATAAAGTAAGTTTATTATTTAATCTTTCAATCGCTTACAGGATCATAAGAAGTTAGATAAAAAAAACTAATTTGATTTAATCTTCATATTTCACTAACTCATTGAATCAGCGTCAGCGCAAGTTCGGTATGTCAGGACAATTATTAAATCAATATCGCCCACTTTCATCCGTTTACATCAAGAACACTACAATTTACAAAACAATTGTTTAATATATATATATATAATAAATGAAAGAGTTAAAACGGAAATTATTTTTTATAGATTTTAATTTGCTTTAATAACATTAAACACATTAAAATAAAAAAATACATTTATAAAACGTCTTAATTATTTTTATCAAACTCAACATCCTCATGGACAATAAACATTTTTTTTTTTCAGAAACGAAAAAAAAAAAATCATTCTTATCACAATAGTCAAAACATCCTCATCACCCAAAAACGACTTGTTATCAGAAACAAAATATTTTTGACAGCAAGATCTACATCTTCATCAGCAACAACGTCATTCGTATTCACATCAACATTATCAGATCCAATTTACAGATTAAAAAAAGAAAAAATTATAAATACAACAATACATTTATAAAAGTTGTAGCTAAAGTAAAATCATAAAATGTTACCTCCTTTATAACAACATAATCAGCAGCAGATGTCTTAGCTTCACTTCCATAAACATCCTTAAAGTCAATCAGAAACTTTGAAACATCATACATTTAAATAAATCTAATTAGATACAAATATCGTATACTCAGAAACGGTTACCTTAGTACGATCAACACAAACAACATTGTCCAAAACTTGAACGTCATGAATATGCATATAATTAAAATATATAATAGTGAAAATAATGTTAATAATGTAAATCCAAATATATAATAGTTAATATAATAATAATAAAGATATATTAAAAACAAACAATACCTTCTTTTCCAGATCATCCCTGTCAGATATTGAAACTTTTTCATCAGACGAAAAAATCATATCAGTTATATTCACATATTTCTTATCAACAATAAACGCAACATCGTTTAAAATCCAACAATCAAATATAATGTTAAAATATAACTAACATTAAAATAATGTAAGATTATTATTTAATCTTAGTCGCTTACATGATCATAAAGAAAGAAAAAAAACATAATTGATTAAATCTTCATCATCATAATTCATAATCATTTAACGCTTGATAATCAGATTAAACAAAACATAATACGCATCAACATAACAAAAAACTAATCTGAATCATAAACACCATTGTTATCTGCATCAGCCGCAAACTTCGGCATGTCAGTACAATTATTCATATCAGCATCGCCGCTTTCATCAGTTTAGCAATCAGTAAACACTACAATTTACAAACAAACATACTTTTATACTATATATATATTAATATATTATATATATTTATATATATAATTTATATATATTTTATATATAAGTTATATATAACTTATATATATACATATATTTACCACATAAATATATACATATTTATATATACAATATATAGACATATTTATATTATATTAAATGATAATAATTTAGTCGACAAATAGTTATATAGATTAAAAATGAGAACATAACATTTAAAATAAAACCTTATATGTTAAAACACATAATTTTTTTGAGCAAACTCCACATCCTCATTCACCAGAAACATCTTTTGTTATTAACGACATAATCTTTTCACAAATAGTAAACATCATCACAACAAAAACCCGACTTTTTATCAACAAGGAAAACATTATTGCCAGCAAGGACTCTACATTCTTCATCAGCAAAACTTCATCCAGTATTCTCATATAACATTACAATATCCTACCTCCATTTATAAAATAGGATAACATTATAAATACAACAATACATTTATAAAAGTTATAACTACAGTAAAATCATTAAATGTTACCTCCTTTATAACAACAAAAGCAACAGCAGCAGATGTCTTAGCTTCACTTCCATAAACATTCTTAAATTCAATCAGCAAATTTGATACATTATACATTTAAATAAATCAATTATATAATTCGATAATAATATCGTATACTCAGTAACGGTTACCTTATTACGATCAACACAAACAACATTGTCCAAAACTTGAACTTCATCAATCTGCAAATAATTAAAATATATAATTGTGCATATAATGTTAATAATTTAAATCCAAATATATAATAGTGCATATAAATATTAATAACAATCAATACCTTCTTTTCCAGATCATCCCTGTCAGATATTGAAACTTTTTCATAAGACACCAAATTCAGATCAGTTACATTCACATATTTCTTATCAACCATAAACGCCTCATCATTTACAGCATAAAGCTCAGTAACAGAAGGTTTCGAATTAACACTTACATCACTGATAAATGAATCATGTTTAGAAACAAAAATATCTTAATACAAAACAGTTTATGGTTGATTAGTAAAATGGATAATATAACCTCAAACTAAAATTCTTCTAACACACTTACACCATTCATCAATCCATAGGAGACGAAACAAAAGACTTATTGCTTGCCATTGGAATTGAAAGAAACTTAGATATGAGAAAATGGAATATTTTGGAATGAGTAAATCTAGTTGTGGGTATTTATAACCAAAAAACCCAACCGTCATGCGATTTTAAAATTAAACTACACCCGCACAAATTTGATTTCCATTAGCAGTTATTATGCTTGTAATTTACCGCCAAAATTCGAATATCCAAAGAAAACATCATACATTTTGGGCCTTTTAGCCCATATTGAAAAAGCTACGCATGATTAGTATGTTTCTGATATGGGAGGTATAATCAGGTGCATCTCATCCCCACAATAAAAGGGCACGTGTCATCTTTATATTAAAAGTAAAACGGTTGCTGATAGTTTCATTTTAATCTAACAGCTAATAAATGATACCAAATGATCTGATGGCTAATATCTAAAGTTGAATTAAAGCGGTCTGGATTAAAAGTTGGAAGATCAGACAGATTAGAAGGCTGCCACATAGACCCTAAAATATAGGATTGGCCGGCAACAATAAAAAGGTTAATCAGTTAAAAAAAAGTTGGCTGCCTTTATGTGAAAAAAAAAGTAAAGTACTTTAATTAAAAAGAAACCCTGAGTTTAGTGATTTTTTGTGTCATTTGTAAAAAAAACTAAAGATGTGAATAATTATTCCAAGACGGAGTGAATAGTAAACAATAATCACAGCAAAACTTAAGTAATTAGGTCATTTAAAAGCACAAACAATATGAAATGAGAAGTGCTACAATCACATACTCTCTTCGTTTCAAAATTATTGACTCTTGACAAAAAACACACAGTTTAAAAAAAGTGTATTTATTACTGCTTTCTCTTTCTTACTTTTTGACAGAATGACAGTTTTACCTCTAACTAATTAATTAAAGTCTTCTTTAAAGTTTGTAATAATAGTTTCAAACAAGGGTAATATAATAAACTTCATCAAACTTCTATATCTATTTTTAGTAGTGGACAATTTAATTGAGACATCCCAAAAAGGAAACGTGGACAATAAAAATAGGACGAATGAAGTAAATTTTAAAAAAATCTCAAACAATGAGTGTCATGTAATTTGTGACATTATCTTATTTCTTAATTATTTCATATTTTCATCCACAAATTAGTTCTTAGATCATTGTGTAGATTTATTTTTATGATACTTATGTGATTATAGCATTTCTCATATAAGATTATTGTAGGCAATGATCATCTCTAGTTACTAGAGGGTTGGGTACCGTGCTGTCATGGCTTCAATCCATTGGCAAAAAGTGTTGTCATATCTTCACTTTTTGACATGCCACCACCCTTTCACATGACATTAAAAACAGGCTCCCTCGTTGGCATCACAAAATGTGATGCCATGAGAGAATTTTAATTTTAATTTTAATTTTCGTTTATATAAAATAAGAAATACACAATTTAACTAAAATATATTTCATTAAAATTAAAAGACATTCCTCAAAAAAATGACATTACATATAATTAAAAAAAGTACTTAAACTAAAAATAAGACGTAAACATAAAAAGATATAAAGTAAACTAGTTTTTAGTTTGATATAATGCCCGGATTTAGGCTTTTTGTGAGTTGATGATAGCCGCGTCTACCGCATCCATCCCACGTGTGTCGATTTGTAAGACTTTCAAGTCCTCGACTACCTTTTGAGAATTGATTAAATCAATTCTGGCTGCCGTCGCGCGGTCCAAACGCTCCATTTTTTCTTTACGGTCTAACTCGTATTGTTGTTGGAGCATATATTTAAACATTGTCGGGTTTGAACCGGAACTAGCGGACGAGTTTGTAGAACGTTGACTCTTAGCAATTTTATTTGTCGGGTAGACACGGCAGTTAGTCGTCTACAAAGAGCTCGTGTTTCTCATCGACAACCCCCCCTCGGGTGCTTGTCTTTCAAAAATAACCACGCGCTCTTGTGCTCAAATTCCGTACCCGTGACACTTTTATACACGATTTCAACCATTGTCAACCAATCTTCATCGTTCTTCCCGCTTAGGGCCTTCGTTTCGTTCACCACAAAATTAAACTTTCTGACCTCTCGACTCAACAGAGCCCACTTTTCCGTCAACAAGTTCTTAGTACAAACCAGGAATTTGATAATCTTTGCTTGTTCATTGTATTGGTCAAGAACTTTGTATCATAACGTTTCATTTTTTTCCGAACTGACGTTTGGATCCTCGGATATTTGTATGTAACATTCCGCCAAAAGTAACTTCTCGTGTTGGGTCCATAAGTTGCGAGTTCCGGCTCCTTCGGCTCTTATTTCACGGGCTACCTTAGACATTTTCTTGATAAGTTTTCCTTTTGATTTGGTCAAAGTCGGGGTCGTGTCGACTTCTTTTTCTTGTGGTTGTTGGTGTTACTGGAATTGTTGGTTAGATTGTTGCTGGGAAGAAGCGTGTTAGTGCAGATATTATGATATTTAATCTATACAGTCTCTTTGTGTTTTGGTGATAACAAACATATAACTTGTAATACATAACGTAAAGCGCGCAAGTTACTCGTAACCACAAATCATCAATGGTGCATTGGAGTATCAAAAGTTTTAGTGCATTGGAGTGTGAGAAGTTTTAGTTCTTATTTTAGTCATGATTTAGTCAATAAGTGCTAAAGATTTGGACCAACCATTTTCTTTATATCTTTAGTCATTATATGGCAAAGAATATTTTCCATTTTTAAGTATTTTAGACTATATGTAATGCTTCTCACTTTGAGAGCAGGGCACGTTTTGTTTTGAAGTTTTAATAAAAAAAACAGAAGACATAGTCTCTGTCTAAAATTCTTGTTTGGTATTTTTGCTCATTCTTTCATTCACCACCTGTAGCCACTTTGATCTTTTATATTGCATCATATTGGCACCAAGAGCTAGGTTTCTTTGAATCATATGATGGAAGAAGACCAACTCCGTGGTCGTCGAGGGCGTCGAGGTGGATATGCGCGTAGGCAACCTCGTCCGGGTGCCGACGTCAATGAGGAGGAACCCTGACCAAACCGTAGGGACCATCGGGATCTTGAGATCGCAGCTCAGGGAAGAAAATCAGAGAAGTAGAGCGACTACTAGCGCAGGCCAGATTAGAGAATTTCCGCGATGTTAATCGCGATGATGAAGGAAGTGAGGGATCAGACATCGACTCAACCGAGAGCAATGAAGAAGATGAGAACCCATGGGGGGTTAACCGACCCGATAAAGATCGCCGTTTCAGGACGGGCCGTTATGACTCTTCTCAAAACCTCGGTGTGAAAGTTGACATCCCAGACTTTGAAGGTAAATCACATCCCGATGAGTTTATTGATTGGTTATATACTGTTGAGCGGGTGTTTGATATTAAAAACCTAAGTGGTCAACAAAAGGTCAAGTTAATAGCAATCAAGCTAAAGAAAAATGCTTCGATTTGGTGGGAACATGTTATAAAGCAACATAACCGGGAAGGAAAACCCAAGATTGTGAGTTGGAAAAAAATGAAAAAGAAGTTAATGGCCAAAATTTTGGCTGTACAATATAGGCAAGAAGCTTTTATAGAATACCACAATTTTAAACAATCCGGAGCTACGTTAGTTGAAGAATTTACAAGCGAGTTTGATCATTTGAGGCTACGTTGTGATGTGGTTGAGGAGGAAGAAGAAACAATTGCACGTTATTTGGCTGCACTAAAACTTCTGATAATCTAATGTAACCTGGCTTTGATACCAATATGATGCAATAACAAAGATCAAAGTAGCTACAGGTGGTGAATGAAAGAATGAGCAAAAATACCAAACAAGAATTTTAGGCAGAGATTATGTCTTCTGTTTTTTTATTAAAACTTCAAAACAAAATGTGCCCTACTCTCAAAGTGAGAAGCATTACATATAGTCTAAAATACTTAAAAATGGAAAATATTCTTTGCCATATAATGACTAAAGATATAAAGAAAATGGTTGGTCCAAATCTTTAGCACTTATTGACTGAATCATGACTAAAATAAGAACTAAAACTTCTCACACTCCAATGCACTAAAACTTCGGATACTCCAATGCACCATACTCCCTAGCTAAAAGAAGATTCGTCCCCGAATCTTGCTGTATAGTCTCAATCTCTT
>BQNB010111485.1:6980-22343 GCA_026074375.1 Tanacetum coccineum | reverse complement strand
CACTTATGATATAATACCTGCAAGGTATTATATACTTTTCATTAATATCTAGATTGACTGTCCTTGTTATATAATTCACGGTTGAGAATTATATAAGGGTTATTTTTCATATGTAATATATAAAGAATATATATTACACACTTAGCGTATATTTTTAATTTATTTATTTAATCAACCACCAAGATATTACAACTTTAAATCTAAATCTTTTATCAACGTGTCGCGTTGACGTAACCATTCATCGGAAAACCCAAATTCATTATCCTAGGCTAGTGGGACTTAGCCGTTAAGTTAAGTTGCATCTTCTCGGTCAAGCCGTTTCGTCTTCCGTTGTGTTGTGCATATTAGATGCGTATCTGTCAATCGTTCTACAACATCGAGTTGAGTTTATAGCCCCATGTTTTATTGGTTTTACATATATTTTTGGAGTGAGAACATGCTTGTTTACAAATGCATTTACATGGTTGATTACAAATTGGTTTACATACTCATTTACATAGCTCGTTATGGGATACATTAATTGACTTCATTTTTTTGGTCACGAATGCATATTTTACTTTTGAAAAAGGATTACGGATTAGCTTAAGCGGATTGAACTGATGACAAAAAAGGTACTGCCCGGGTGTTCTTGGAGGGGACACTGGTAACGGGAGTACATATTTTTACTTTACTGCCCGGGTGTTCTTGGAGGGGACACCGGTAACGGGAGTATATATTCTTTAAATCACTGCCCGGGTGTTCTTGGAGGGGACACCTGTGATGGGTATATATAAGTCTACGCCACGGCTTCATGAACTGTAAATCACTTGGAGGGTGAGCGCGAATGTTATGAAATAGATCTATTCGGGTATGATCCCCGTTCGGGTGATTAGCTATCACCGGGCAAACGAACGTTATAGCATGTTGTATACGAGAATGCTATTAAATAGATCTATTCGGGATTAACAATCCCCGTTCGGGTGATTAGCTATCACAGGGCAAACGAACGTTATAACATGTCGGATTACGATTGGTTAGGCCTACAGGGCCCACAATACTTACATATGAACTCTTACTGTTATATTAGTGCATCAGTTTCATGAACTTAGAGTAATTGTAATCATTGTTTTATACTCACATGGATATTTACTGTGCCTTGAATAAAGTGGCAATACATACTTGAAACATTTTGGTGACATTAAATTGGTCATGCATTCTTTATAAATCTTTGGGATGAGATTGGTACTTTTGGTGACATAAAATGTGTCGTGCATTCTTTATAAATCTTTGGGATTTTTACATGGTACTGTGATGACACAGTGGACAAATACATTCATTTGAAACTTACATTCATATTTAAACTAACCTATGAACTCACCAACTTTATGTTGACCGTTTTAAGCATGTTTTTCTCAGGTAATATAGATACTTGGCTTACTTGAAGTGCATTGGATTCTTTACATTCGAGTTTTTCATGGTGATGCAATTATGGGACAAATATTATATCAATTTCAAAGAAATCAACGAGATTATTTTTCAAACGACACATTTAGAGGTCGTTATCTTGTATCTTGCGCTGTGTATTATGAAGTAACTCCCCCAGACATACTTCCGCTGCGACACGCATTTTTGGGGGTGTTACATTTTGTGTTTACTATTTTCTAAATTGAGTTTATCCTGTTAAAGGCTTTGTTGAATTTAAAAAAACTTATGTTTTTGAAAGGCCGCTTATGTTGCCCTAATCATAGTAACCTTACACTAATTTGTGGCAGTTAGCGTGTTTGTTGATTCCTAAATCCATTATGGCGGGGCAACCTCCTAGGTTTGCACCCATACTTTGTAGCACCGCTTTCAACATGTTGGATAAGCTAGGCTATGGTGGCTATGAGCAAGTTCGATTAAAGTTGTGTAAGGCCATGTCTTGGCGAGGCAGATTAATATGTTTACAACCATGGTGGATTTCCACTGTTTCCGTTCCTTAACCTTTAATTTGAGCCTCATATCTTCAGCTAAAAGCCTTGCTGATTATTAGTAGTTTTCTTTTAAAAAGCCAGGTGTGCTTGGGTCATGGTTTTTTGTGATTTTGTAACCAAGTTTAGAATGATTCGACGGGTGATTTGCAGATTGGATTGGTAATGTGGTTGTGTCTTCAGGTGCAGAAGTTGTGAGGATGCTATCCATTTATAACGACTAGCTTCGTGCTCAAATGATCAGTCAACAATAATACAGTTTAGCACTACGCGGTGTAAATTATACTGATGAAATTCAGGGTGTTTAAGAGTTGACAGATTGCTTGAACACATAAATGATCCTTGGAGAACATGGAGGACGTATCTGTTTTTTGTAACATACATTGATTGGTGCTTTTGTAGCCATAAAAAATAGGTTACAAGTTATGAACTAAATCTTATGCAATGTAAAGCGGTCATCTCAGACCAACTCTTTTGCTCCAAAAGCTGAGAGGAATATGTTTTTTGTGACGAAATGTATACACCTGATATGGAACCTAGGCTGTGATGAATACACGCATAGTTGACTAAAGTTACGATCGTCCGTGTCTTTGCTAGGTAAATTGTTAAATTTACAGCCATCACAGATGTCCACTTTTTTTGATTCATAGTCTTTAATCTGACCCTTATACTTCTTTTGAATTTTATATGTTTGCATTCGGATCGAATACCGTCTGAAACTCATATATGATAGGGTCAAGGTTTGTGGATAAGCTTTTGTCTGATTGCAATCCCTTTTTGGTAAGATTACATCTGTTCTCATAACATAGGTTTAGCATTTTATTGTTTTCATGCTGTTTGGCTTATTACACTATGCTATTATGCTATAAGAACGCATTGTTAGAATAAATTAGAGGTATTGTTTTGTGTTGTTGTTTTGTTTATTTTTGTCATCATTGGTGTTTATTGATTTTGGAATTGTCTTTTTTAGTTTTGGGATTAATGCATTGTTGCTGTAACTTGTGTTTCTTGCATTCTGTTGTTGGGCTTATTGAATTGCCTTATATGATTGTATTTTGGGTTGTTTCATTTTGTTTGTTGATGTAATGCTATAATGAATGCATTGTTACAATAAATTAGGGTATTATTTTGTGTTCTAATATTGTTTAGTGTTGATTGTATGTTGAAGGCCTTGTTAAAATAATAAATGATTGCTGTAATGAAAGCATTATGAGACCCAATTAGGCCTATTGTTATTGTGTTTCTTAATTTGGTTATTTGAAGGAAGCGTCTGACTTTGTTTTCTTTGTGTTTGAAAATTGCAATTTGGAAATCTTTTTTTGCTCATCATGGATGTTTATAGACTCTTAATAGTTGCGACTTTGTGGTGGGGCAGCCTCCTAGGTTTGCAGCCATACTTTGTAGCAGTGTTTTGGGCATGTCAGATAAGCTAGGTTGTGATGACTACAAGCAAGTTCGAGTAAAGTTGAGAATGATCGTATTTTAGTAAGGCAGATTAATATGTTTGTACCCATGGCGGATGTCCACCTATTGTGAATATAATCTATTTTCATTTGTTAATCGTTATCGCCGGACCGGGTTAGGAGTAAACCGGCAGATGTTTTATAGATCGGATTTTCAACAGATAACGAATATATGTGATTAACGACCGAGATAATGATATGGTGTATCACTATTCTGCACATTTTTTTGAGTTTGAAATTAAAGTTGTTTGTTTTAACACATAAATGATCCTTACACTACGATACGGGTTTTGGCACTATCACGCTTGCCTGGTAAGTAGAAAAACTAGCGTATAACTGGGCACATGTGATAGTGACAAAACCCTTGTCGCACCATTGGATGTTATTGATTCCTTGATGATATTTGCTGTCAATGAATATTGTGCCGATGGGAGGTTTTTATAATGCTTGCAAGGACATGTATGGTTTCTATTTTTATTATGTGACGAGGTGTCATTTTATACACTTTTCGAGGTCATTTAACCCCTAAATCATGCAAATATGCCTAAAATATGTGCTTAATCATTCCTTTTTGTGTTTTTAGCATTTGGGAAGCTCTTGAAGGAAATACACGTGACTTGGACTCAATTTGGGAAGAAACAGAACAAGATTACAACTTTACCCGAAGTGGTTTCAAGAATGCGCGTACAGTGCCTGGAGACGGCGTCGCTATTCCTAGCGACGTCATCAGAACTTACAAGCGATGGCGTCAGAAGTTGTGTGATGGCGTCAGAATGTAACCGCCTCAAAGAACCCCTAAGAAGATTCGAGGAAGCAACATCGTCAGAAATCTTGCGACACCGTCGCGGCCTATTTCCTATATATACTAACTCGTTTTTAGGGTTTTAGTGTGGAACTTGTGTGCAACTTTTGGGAGACGAACCCTAACTATTTGTAGCAGCTTTTAGGGTGTTTTTAGGGTATTAAAACCCTATTGTATCAGCCTTAAACACATTTTCTAATCAAGTGAAGTTCATTTATCCTTAATCACTCAATATGTCTGTGTTGTGTGATTGATTATTGTTCTTCTCTTCTCTTTCACATGCTAGGCTAGATCCATTAGTATTTACTTATGATTGCATGAAACTTGGTTTGTAGATCCTTTTAATATTTCTTCTTGTGATGGATGTGCACGTTAGGCTCTAGAAAATTGGCTATAAAATATTACATTAGCATAGACTGTTAGTGCAAATATTACGATATTTAATCTATACGATCTCTTTATGTTTTGGTGATGACAAACATGTAACTTGTAATACGTAACGTAAAGTGCGCAAGTTACTCGTAATCACAAATTATAAATGCATACTTGCATCTACATCTCTCGACGTCTCAAGTATACATCAACACCGACATTTGTTTGCACCCGACGAACTTGTAGGATGATCAAAGAAATAAGTTTTTGTCTTAAACTTTATATATTTATAAATATAACAAAAATATTTCTCAAAAGTTATTTATACAAATTATTTTTAAATTATAAAGAAATATTTTATTTGGTAATTATTTTGAATTTCAAAATCTGATCATTTCCCCCTAAAACAAGTGTCACTTTCACCAGATAAACATTTCACCACAGGAAGACAAAAACAGGAGCGTCTGTCGGGGCGGCCCCTGTAAATACGGCGGTCTCCCCGACAGACCCCTAATATATCTGGGGGCCGCCACTTTCAGACAGACAGTTTTCAGCTCCTATAAATAGTGGGTCACTTCCAACTATTTTCATAACCTTTTGCACAGATTTTTTAGCTATTTCTCTCTAGATCTCACTAAATCTCTCTAAACACTTTGATCATTTAACTTGTTTAATTTTCTTTAAATGTGATCCAATCTTCTATCATTTTCTTCTTTCCTCAAGTGCAATAGAAGAACTTCGACCATCTTCAAGATCCAAAGTTATGTAGTCTAGTTAGTCCATTTATAACACTTGTTACATATAGATCGAGTCCATGTCTTCCAATATTTAGTAGTGTGTAGATCCAAATGATGTATATATTTGGATGGGTTGATTGTGGGTTGGTTAGTTTTTTAGGCCTTAAAATACATTGGTGAAGTGGTAGATTAGTTCTAGCTAAGATTATGACTCGACATATAGCTTAGTGTCGGAAAATAATGTAAGTGACACGATTTATGTGTTTAGGCCATAAAACACAAGATTTGTTATGTTGGGCCATAAAACATAACAGGTTTGGTTGTACCCAAAGAAGAACTCGACATCTAGCTTAGTGTCGGAAAATAATGTAAGCAAGGCTATAAGGTTTTCTCCGCCGAAAGGGAGCTTGTTGATTAGTGAAGTAACTCTCGAGTTGGATACTCAGGGAGTGGAGTAGGGCGAAGAGGAGCTTTATGACCGAACCACTATAAATCATCGTGTTCGGTTTGCATTTCCTTTTACTTATCTCTTTACGCTTTTATTTACTTCATCGCTTTACTTTTATATTTGCATTGTGTTCATGATTGTGTAGATAGTTGCATATATTGTGTTACTTGTGATTGTGTAGTACTTTGTTGTTAATATTGTGGTTGAGCTTGTATTGTTAAGATATGTGCTAGTTGTTGTAACTATATTATCGACACTTCTCATATTGCGTCTAACTTGATTGGTGATTTGATACGAAAGATCTAGTCCAAAAACATCTGCTGGAGGCGGTCCCCTAAATCAGGCGGCCCCCATATATTTATGGGACCGCCGACAGTGAGTTTTGTAATGACTAATCTAAAGTTTTTATAAAGGAAACGTATTCACCCCCTCTCTACGGTTTCCACAATTGGTATCAGAGCCACGTCGCTCTAGTTTTCAAAACAAATAGTTTTTAAAATAGAGTACGATCCATGTATCAAATTACCATGAAGGGGGATTAAATATGAAAAGTGTTTTGTTGCTTGATTCATAATAATTTTGTTGTTAGATATACTTCGTATAATAGCTTGAAGGAAAATCTTCTTAAAAGAGTTTGAAATTGTCTATATATTGTATTTAGTCGTAAGAGTAGAAATGGCGTCCAAAACACGTTTTTTATGTGCTGAAACAACTTCTTAAAGTCCTACGCTCTACAATTAAGTCACCAAATGATTTTGTACACAAAACGTATTTTTGGGTCACTGGTGGCGGTCCCATAAATGTTAGGGCGGCCCCCCATATATATCTAGGGGCCGTCTGTTTGTTTCGTCAGAATTTGGCAAACTTCGAAAAATCATATAAAATCAACCGTATGTCCGTAGAAGTTGTGCCACCCGCCATTTTGAAGATAATTGAGTCTACTGTCTTTTAAAGGAACTTTCAAGACTTCATTATTAACTTAAATAAGTCAAAATTGCAAAATACTACATAGTGGTCAAAAATTTAAGTTTCGTTTTAACGTAAAACTTGTATTTTACATTTTCCTTTGAGTCGGGCATTTCTAGTGATGTATCTTTAAAATATAGTGTATTTGTCCTTTCAAAATATTGATCTTAATTGATTTTTGAAACGGGGAGGAACTATTTTATTTTCAAATCAAATCAAGCTAAGTATACATCGTTATATCTAATACACAAAACAACGATGAATATCCTTATGTGTCTGCTAGATGATTATGTGTGTTTACTTTTGTTTCAACTTGGTTAATAGATATTAATAAGTAATCATTACTATTTGTAATTGAGCTAATTATATATCTAAACACATGTGCCATGTATGCTATTTGTATGTTACTAGTTTTTTCAGATTATGCCTAATAGGAATTACACTAGATTTCTTGTGTTAAGTTGCAAAATTGTTTGTGCATTGCAAATAAGCATAGATCACTATATTTAAAAGTGTTACATAAACATTTTGTAGATCATTTTGAGTGTAGTAACGTATTTAGGAATGAGAGTTCAATAGTTTGTCAAGTGTGTGGAAAAATAATGTCCTAAGATCATATGTTAAAACCCGTCACTAAAATATTTCCAACACATTAACTCTCTTCCAACAAAATGTTTAAATCTTTTCATCATCTTGCGTTGTTTGACCTTGGGTTGGTTAAACAAAATAAAAGATTGTATTAATACATTGGTAATTAATTAAAAGAAAATGTATTTTTAAACTTTGCTTGTGCTTGCATTGTTCTAACACACACACATAATTATATTATTTTTATAAACGTATAGTATTTTACAAAAGATGTGTGTTGTATAAAAATGGTTAGGAAAATCATTTATATACTCATAAAATGTCAAAAACTATGCATACTATACATATCAACAAATAGTTTTTCGCACAAGCAAAATATATGACAATCTTGAAGTAAGAAATTAACTTGTCATTATTCATCAACCTCACCTTACAACTAGTCTTAGGATTAATGGAACACACTATGAAAATCTTTATTTGTTTTCTTTTAAAAAGAGTGTTCGTGAGGGTCAAGAAAGATTTCGAATATATATCAACTCATTATTCAAACTATGATTGATGTTATTATCGAATCTAATTGACAAGTTTTTGAGTATGGACAAGAAATCGGATTCTTATTTGTCTAGCTTTAAGATTATATCAAAATATAACAAGAGATATTATCTTAAACCTACATACTCAATCACACTCGATTGATATGAAAATAACGACATCCTTTTCCAAGACGATAAGAATATGCATCGGATCATAACTCACACTTGTGTAAATGATGTCATATTGAGTCTACTTGTCCAATAGTTGTGTTCCAAATATTTGGCAAATATATGCATAAAATACACAATGAAGTAGGATTGACGACTTGAATGTTTTGTCCAAAATATTCAAGTAATTTACCTTGCAATGCAATTGGTAAAGTCGTCATCTCCGAAAAGCCAAACATGAGCAAATGCACAACATATGTAACTTTGCTCAAACAATTCAAAAGCACAACTCAAAACTCAAACTATCTTCTCATCAAAACTCTCTCTTACTTTACCAAATAAGCATAATATTTCTTCTTCACCAAATGAGAACCCTTTAACCATCTAAGGTTAGGACTAGGAATAATTGAACATATTCCACAAACCATTATTGTGCTTTCTTTCAATAAGTGATCGTAAGAGGATTTCAAATATGAAGATGATTATTATTCAAACGATAATCAATCTCATCATTCAATCTAATTACAAAATTAGAATATGAACATGAAATCGAGACTAGGATTTATCTAGATCACGGAAATATCAATCAAATGACCATAGATATTTTTTCGTGTCTACATGTTTAACCATCCTCGGTTTATTAACATGAAAAATGTCCCCAAAAAACGAATCGATTACAATACAACAATATTATCATCAAATGCAACTCACACTTGCACATAGATGTTTATTAGTCTGAAAGTGTTCAAATGTTTGTGTTATTAGCTATGGTCAAATTATACATGCTATACTTAACACACTCTAAGTAGGATTGACAACTTATAAATTTCCATCGAGAAACTCATAAGCACTCCAACTTGATAATGCAAGTCTTTGATGACATTTCCGAAAACTCACCCAAGAACCATTTATAACTATATACCTCTCCAATAAGCCGAATTTTCAACACCAGTACCCAAATAAGTGGGAAAATGATCCTTGCCCAAATTTGGCACCTCCACGGATCGATGGATCTTTCATCTTAGATGCATCTTCGGTTTAGGTAAATCTGCCCTATGGCATTATATTTAAAACATCTTCCTCTTGTGAATTAATTGCTTAAAAGTCCAACATACATGTAACTAACCTTTAGTAAATTATCATTATTTATACAAAGAAACATTCACAAGATCTATTAAGGTAAATAACCTTAATTGGATTTCTCTCTTAAAAGACATGCAAAGGTGCATTCTTTGAACACTCTCATTATAGCATTACACATTGTTACTCTTAAGCATACTCCTAGGTCCTAGATGACTCATTCTCTCTTATACCTACAACAACTTACTTGCTCTCTCATTTAACCTTAGAATTCCACACATCTTGATTAGGATTATGCAAACCAGAATTAAGCACATAGTGATCATGTTATGCTCTCTATGAAAAAGAGAATACAATTTTATCTTTTGCTACACTGTTATTGAGGAAAATATCAGTAATTTCTATTTGTCCAACATGAGAATAACTACTGGAGAATATATTTGCACAGAAATAATCAGAATTTACCTAACGGTTCTGAATTTCGCAATCCAAGAGTGAAGTTTGGTGTTCTGTATAACCGTAAAAATGGTCATGTTTCGCTGAATTGAGAGCACCAGATTAGTTGATAGTCTCATATTCAGTTCTCTAATTTGATTAAATGGCTCTTACCTAAATATGCCAAATGATAGTCTACATAGATAGACTTGTATCTCGTTAGAGTGCACACTAAGCTAGTAGAAATTAAGGCTTATATTTAATCATCTCGACACAATTCACCTCACATGTGCTTTAAAGTGTTCAAGAAGAAAACTTGCTCCTCAGTAATCAAATATAGTCTGCATGTATCTTGCGACCTCAACGTTTATTTCTTACTAATTAAATGCATGTCTATGGAAAGGCGTTTGCATCTTTTTCTAGCAATTAGATACAATATCTCTTACTTATCTAAATAACAATGCTCCAAAAATGCCTAAATGCTAACTTGTTTTGTATGACAATTGCATTTACAAACTATCATGTTTGTTTGCGTCATTTACATGACTACGTGATGAAATTGTGCACCAGTACAATTTCTAGCTTAATGCATGACAAAAAACGTTTAATGTCATATAGTCTTACACATTAATCTCGTTGATTATTATGTCGATGTATGCTTAGATAAACTTGCATGCGTGTATATATATGTCTTATGCATCTAGGTATATATATTTTCTCACACTAGAATATTTTTATCTGCGTCGTGTCATAATATAACAAAGTTCAAAGAGTAGTCGTACAATGGTCAAAATATCCCTTATGTCTTCACTCACACATTCCCTTAATCGTCATCTCGCCTTCTTTCAAATAATCCACTCTTTTGTCAAAGGAAGGTTAGATACAAATCTAATCCACCTCCTAGTAGGTTTGACAACTTAAATATTTCATCCGAATTATTTAAGTATCTTTAACTTGCGATCGCAAACGTTAAAAGGTCATACCGAATTCCCTATTCAAGACTTTTAACAACATAAGTTAAAACGCTCTCTTTTTCTCTTCGATGAAAACATTCTTTCTCTTTGACGAAACATTTTTTTTTCTCTTTGACGAAAGCATTCTTTCTCTTCGACGAAACATTATTTCTCTTCGAAGAAACATTATTTCTCTTCGACGAGAAAACATACCTACTCGTTTCAAACGACCATTCCTTCTCTTCGACGACATTCCTTCTCTTCGACGAAAACATTATACTTCTTCGACGAAAACATTCTTTCTGTCGACAAAAACATTCTTTCTCTTCGACGAAAACACTCTTTCTCCTTAACGAAAACACTCTTTATCTTTCGATCACACATCTTCCTTCTCACTCAACCATGCCTCTACAACCATAGAGATGGATAATTTCTTTCCTCCACTATCTCCGCTACCACCTTTAAGACAACCATATACCTCGTCGTGTGATTGTTCTATGAACATACGCAATGCCTTGAGAAGAGATATCATAACATCGTTATTGTATTTTATCGTACGCTAACCACCATACGTCTCGACATTATCAAGCTTGTCGCCCCTATCTTTTTTTTCTTCTTCTTTATTTATTTCTTTCTTTCGCGGACGAAACACACCGAAGATATGTCATCATTTCCTTAGGGACAATGTCCAAAAGGAAACATCTCCATCGAAAGGGATGCGTCTGAAGATGTCAACGCCGACATTCTTTCTTTACTCCTCAAGCGCGAATCGTTCAAATATCTTCGTCTAAGTCTAGGAATGATGGAACACATTCCGTATATCTTTCTCTTGTTTTATACTAGTCTGGATTCCTGTCTATCTTCTATTCCGTGCGTCGTGACAACTTAACTATTTCATCCGAAGTACTTTAAGTATTTTTAATTAGCGAAATGCAAATTAAAATGTCACTCCTTTCACAAAATTCATCAAGCCCTAAACTCCTCTCCTGTTGGCGGTCCGGCGGCCCCCAGATCTATTCTGGCGACACCCAGATATATCTGGGACCGTCGGCAGCAGCTTGAAGTACCATTCTTTTTTCCATAACCTAACACTTCCTCTCTTTTGCTACGAGCTGGCGTCCACTCTACACCCAAATCTATGCCCAATATCTCTCTATAGATCAATATGTCATCCTCATATCCTAACACTCATAAGCATCATTGCTTATGTTGTTAATAGTCAAGTGAATTTCATAATGAAATGCGGTCTTATTACTTAAATACAAAAAATTACCCCCCCCCCCCTTACAATCCATCACTTCACAATAAATCCCTCACATACAAACCTTGGTCCTCACATCTCGCATACGTCTTCTCTCAACTCTAATAGTCTCTTCTCTTCTATAGACGATTCTTCTCACTTTCAATAGTCTTCTCACTTCTAATAGTCTTTATATCTCTAACATTTCTTCCCTCTTCTAAACGTTCCTCTTCATCTCTAATAAGTCTTCTCACCTCTAACGTTTCTGCTGCACGTTCTAAAACGATCGTCTCTCTCTAATAATCTTGTTTCTATTAGAATTTTCCTCCTATCATATCTCTTGACAACTAACTATTTCATCAGAAATATTTAAGTAATTTACGAAATGCAAATGTCACTCCTTCACTAAACTTTTCACTTTCTAAAAAGTGAAGAACATAAAGAAGATATTCAATTTTCAAGTGTTATTGAGTTACCACAATGTTGAGTCTCTCATTATTCTTCCACCTTAAAAGAACCACCACCTCATTTCACATACCCACCTTTGTTCCTCAACATTGTCAACCAACAAAACACCAAACAAACTTTTGAATTCCCAAACATCCACCTTGTCTCGATAGGATCACTTGCGATAATTGTTAGCGCAAATGATATATCAATCATTTCTGACAACCTTGTTGCGGTTGTCGTAAGGGACTTATACAAGAAGTTTTACAATTACCTAGGTAGTGTACCTAATCGTTGTAGTGTAGTATAGTCAACTCGGAGATTGTTATAGTCTCCTAGAGGAATAGGTTGGAAGAGCTTGATCACGGTCTACACAGAAATCTAAGGGATTGGGAGAAGATTATTTTTGTATTTTTATGTTTATAAAGAAAGTATTAACTCATATAATTAGGGTTTTTGGTTTGTTTTAGCCTATTAAACTAAAAAATAAACTGAAACTACTGGTGATAACAATATAATAAAAGATTGTGTTTATTTAAGTCATGTATTTACTCCCTAATAGCATCTCCTAGTGTTGTTGCTTTGTCACACGTAGTGATGATCTATGTAATTAATTTCCTAAGTCATGAACAAATATAATGAACCTGCCGTCTAATTAATTATTCCGTTAAGGCAACGCACAAGTAAGGTAGTATAAGACTATTACAAGGCCCCTAAGAGTATATTACATTTCATTTAAAATATATTTAAGTAGTGGATCAACCATAATAAAAGGCAAGGTAGATGAAGATTGTATGCCTAAGGTATCCTTCTACACAATCATGTTTCTAGATCATATCAACATTGATAAAAACAAAAGCTGGTTTTCTAAGACCTAACATGCATATTCATCACAAGAAGCAACACCACTAAGATCTACATTCTAGGTTTTATATAATCATAAATGAACACAATAGAAGATTTAGCCAAGCATGTTAAAGATAAAGCAAGAACAGATAATAATCACACAACAAGACATATTGAATGATTAAGATAGTCTTACTTGATGAAAACATGAATTAAAGGAAGTACAATAGGGTTTTGAGGCCTTAAAATCGTCCCTAACAGCTGCTAAACGAACTAGGGTTCGTCCCTTTCTTTTACTCTAAAGTTACCCCCTTAAAACCCTAAAAACAGATTTGTATATATAGGAAAATCGCTGCGACGACGTCACATTTTAATCGTGACGCCATCTGAAAGAGAGTATTCTAGATAATGGGCTGGGTCATGCATTTTGACGCCTCATGAGATCCTGTGAACACTGTCCTTGGGTATGAGATGTGACGGCATCACGTGTAATCTGTGACGCCGTCTCTAGCTGCTGAGAACATAATCTTGAGAGTCTTGGTGTTGGTCCGTAGTCTTGTCCGTTTCTTCTCCAAATGAGCCCAAGTCACGTGCATTTCCTCCAAATGCCTTTCAAATGCTAAATACCTGAAAAGGAATGATTAAGTACCTATTTTGGGCATAAATGCACGATTTAGGAGGTAAAACGACCCCGAAAAAGTGTATAAAATGACACCTCATCAAATACCCATACACTTGGGATTTGCTTTTCCTCAAGTAAATGGGCTTTTCTACCTAGAAAATAACAATATGAGGGTTATTTTACCTACTCTTTAAAACTATTTTACAACACAACCTTCTAGACCTCGTAATTAAAAGCACGAAAAGCATACACTAGCACCTCACATAAGTGTTTAGGATTCTCTCTTTCTCTCGGGTGTATAATAAATTATAACATAAAGGGGGAAACAAAAAATCAACACTCATTACCTGTCATAGCATATAAATCACCATAGGCTTGGTAAAGGATCAAACCTCCACCGCTGGGCGCAAGCATTATTCATTACTATATAAGAGGTCTTTTAAAGGGTTGTAGGGTGTAGGTGTAAGATAACATATAATGGAAATAGAAACGGATGGGATACATATAGGTGGCTTTGGGTGAATTTGGAGTGGAAGGGTTAGCTAAATATTTACACGAATACACGATGGTTTGGTTGCTAAGCCAAGACTCAGACGGAGATCTACAAACTCTACACAACTCTACATCAATCTCTTTCTTTTTCTTTTCTATATTTTTTTTGAATAACATAATACATCATAACTTGGGGTTTACAACACGTACCCCTACACTTGAGCTTTTTACATACTCGATATTTACAATCTAACTAATGACCTGATTTGAGGTGGATCAAAATAACATGGAGATCATCTAACAAATATATGGGGGTATTGACTTAACTTTTCTTCCCCATTCTTCCGCGAAATAAATACTACAATGAATCCCAATCGTCCCAAAATAATATTTACAAGGATAAGGACTTAGCAACCGTGTACTCAAATAATTAACTCGGTTAAAACAATAATGTACTAAAAATAAGTACATATAAGGTAGGCTAAGGCGATTTGGGTGTAACGATTAGTTTAAAGGTGATAATGCTCTTCATTAATAGTCTGGAATCCACCAGAAAATTACGAGAACCGTGAAAAAGGATAGGCTTGAAAGGTTGTACTAGGGGTATCCTGCACTAAAGATTGAGTGCATGGCAAGGGTGTGGGATAGTTATATGATCGATGTGACCATCATAACAATTACAGGTTTAGAACATTGGTTAATCCTAATGCCTCTTATCAAGCAAATCCTAAAACTTACTATGCTGTCTCGGGATGCATCACAAGAACAAGTTCTAGAATTTAATATACTACCAGTACACTCATATAATTTAATCTGATCTCAATGCTCTAGAAAAGGAGACAAAACCACATATACACATCCGTAATGACGAAATAGATACACATGATTGCTCACTCCTTAACTCGAGAAAGCTAAAGGTATAAACTATCTTGGGTATCAATAATAGATACCCAAATTTCTATAGATCTAAAGGCGAACCTCACATTTTTAGAGTGGAATTTTAAGGGTTTTTGTGCTAGTCATATAAATTCCTATCTATGAGACGCTATTAATACTTGGTTTTCGTCAGTATGTGTCATAAAAAATTTAAATTTGGGTCAAAATTACCCTTTTATGCTATGTTTCGATATATTACCCATCATTTTAAGGATAAAGCAAATGGCAAATGAAGGAATAGTTTCTAAGGCTTATTTCCCCCTACACTTAAGTTGAACATTGTCCC
>BQNB010111484.1:7760-22343 GCA_026074375.1 Tanacetum coccineum | reverse complement strand
TATTTAAGCACATACCAATAACTTTGAAAGATTTTACTTACACTGTGAAGTACCATTGACGTTATGTAACTTCAAATATCTTGTGAGAATTGTTGATCACATCTCAACCTTTAAACTCTCTGGCTAACTTACCAACCTCGTATTCTATCGCCTATTGCTGTGACCACTTGGTGAAGTAAACTCGATATACCAAACTTGAAAATGAAGTAAAATCCTCCAAATTTGTTACTTAAACTTGCACTGTTGTTAATTAAAGAACGGTGCAAGATTAAATCTCTAAGTACCCTATACCCAACATCAAAAGTATAAGAAGTACCACACCTCTTGAAACTATCCACAAATGCATTTGCGTGTGACACTGAGCACTACAACGTAACTCCTTCAAGTGATAGCTATAGCCTGTGAGTACTACAATGTAACTCCTTACATCGGGCATAACTAGATCATCCAAGTCTTAATCATATTCCTTTTGTGCTCAAGCAAGTCATCAATCGATAGATTAAGTTTGAAGAAAAGGGGTAGAAAGTAGAAGGAAGTCTCGATGATGAAATAAGTAGACGCCTTCGTGAAACCCACTTCAATCTTAAATAAGGGATACCAAATCAACTTTCTGATCACTTAACATTTAGAATCCGAATACATGGCCGTTTTGACGTTTTAGTGAATCTTTAATATATAATCGTTTTAGAATTATTTGTTGTGTTTGCTTTGGTGTTTTTGTTTTGATTGTCTTGATTATTATATTCCCAAATTCAGTCACATCCCACCTGATGCGCGGATCGAGTAGCATATTTTGCAGGATTACCTGTCACACCCCCAAATCGGGTCTAGTCGGAATAAGTGTCCAAGGGCGTGATGTCATAATATACATCACACAAAATCAAGAGAACGACCTCTATAGGGCGTTCCAAAAAGACATTCATACTCATTATATTGATTTGAAATATAAATAAGTCTTACATCCTTTCATAGCATAATAAAAGATTTGCGGAAACATAAGTACATGGTAGCGAAAGCATAAAACGTTTAAAATGACAATGAGTATGATAAAGAGATAAGTCTTGAAAAGAGCAGTCAAACAGCAGGAAGATACCACACAGCAGTTCAAATAAGAATCCAAATCAAGTACCTGAAAGCATGCTTAAGACAGTCAACATAAAGTTGGTGAATTCGCAGGTTTAGTCATATCATAAGTATGGAACATAATAATTTAAAGCGCATGATCATTGTAACACATACAACAATCACAAAAGTATATTTACGTTGCTCTTAGCTCATGACAGCGAGGCTACGACAGTTTGTATGCCAATCAATTTTAGACATAGTAAGAATATTAAGTGCCCTGGTAGATGTTCAATCCAAAACATCCGCATTCTGACATGGTATACGTTCGTTAGTTCGTCTCTCGAACTTGTAAGCGCTACTTACTCGAACGGGAATGTCAATCCCAAATAAATCTATTTATAACACTCGCGCCTACACAAGATAACTAACAGTTCATGATAGTGGGGAAAAGTGGGTTATCGTTACTTAGGCAACGCGCAAACAAGCAGAGTATTCAAGCAAAACTTGTGTCCAAGGTTTAAAAACAAGCAATGCTTTCACCCCCAAAATAGTAATGTAAAACGGTAAAACGCGAGGCTACGAACTCACCTTGATTGGTGAAATGAAGTAGTGAAAAGGCTAGTAAAATGATCACACGGTAAAGGACAATGGTACGCAGTCACAACCTAAAGAATAAACGGTCGGGTTCAGGATAAGTACGACGTGAATTACGAATATGCTTAAGGATTTAGAAAATAGTTGTACGTTTATTACGAAAATGCTTTAGTATCGTTGGTTGTGTGGTAATCGTAGTGGTTTTGACTCGGTAAAACGTATTACGAAGGTTTATAAAAATTATATAGTATAATATAAAATTAGACAAAATAATTAAGTTTTGGCAGTTTACCCGGTAACCCAAAAATAATAGCTTAGGCATTTCTATTATAAATGTTTGTACATTTTTAATATACGTAGTACGTAATAGATGTTTTATATTTATAAAATTCATAAAAATATATTTTTCGTCTTTTAATCGCGTATTAAAATAATAATATTTATTATTGTCTTTTTGTCGATATTGAGAAAATGTTTGGAATATTTATATAAATGTATATTTTAATTTATTTTATCAACCTAAATGTGAATATTATTTATTATGTACAAAAATAATATGTTTTAGTCTTTTAGTCGTGATTTATAAAATAAGTTTTTAAAATAATTTCAAGTATAGAAATTTTACGAAATTTCGGCGTGACACGTTCGTATATATTAGTTTTCCAAACTCATAGAATTTTATCCAAAACGCTTTCGAAATACATTTCACAATTCGCCAAATCTCTTTACTTAACCCAAAACTATGTCCTACGCTCTATATACCGTTTAACGCCCGTAAAATCAAACGTCTTACCATAAACATAGATTTTGTAATTATTCAAGATACGATATTACTTATAAGTTCAAAATAAGCCTTACCCCTTATAAAAATAAGCCGAAAACCTTAATGGACCCTATTGGGTTTTTAGGCCCAATAAGGCTAAGCAAAATATATATTGAGTAAGCCTGTTAAGCTCAAAACCTGATAAGTTGTCAAATAAGCTATGAAAAAAATTTAGAAAAATAAGACAAATACAAATAGGCATAAAGTTCAAACCTTTAGGGTTCGCCTTTATGTTTGACGCATATAAGCACACAAATTAGTTCTTTCGAGCTTATTAATAAGCTAAAACAAGCAATAAGCTTTAGAAAAATTATTTATTTATAAAAGTTTTACCACGACAACACAACTAATCTTTCCTTTCTTTCTTTTTATTTAGTTTGAACCACACATAAACCCTTTTGGGATTTATATAATTTTGAAAGCTTTGATTTTTAACAGACGGTTGTACAACTAGCTTCTAAACGTTGCAAAGATTAAAGAAGTACAAGTTTTATAAAAAAAGATGAACTTACACGAACGAAGGATTTAAAAGATGATCAAGACTAAAGAACACTCCGAATAGTGTTCTAGATACCCAAACTAACTATCAAATCTAACCCCGAATATACTTGAGCTCCCAAAATCTTGATCAAAGTTGAACAATGATGGTGGTTGGGTGTTGCTTGGCGTCAGACAAACAAAGAGAGAGTGAGAGGAGAGGAAAATTTTATGTGTGTTTTTAGAGAGAGAGAGGAGTGAAAGAAATGCGTGAAAGATTTAAATTATAAAGGGATAATCAAGGCCTAAGTTCATTGAATGGGATTGAACCTAGAACCTTCCTTGAAGGGAATCCTAGAGTGCCAAGCATCAAGGGGACAAGATTAGCCAAAATGTAGGGGTGATCTTGGATGGGGGGACGCATCTAAGGGGAATAAGGAGGGATGTTTTTGCCAATCTTTGGAAGTTTGATCATGCTTAAGAATCCTATGCTTCCTTGATATTTATTTCTACTCTCTTAAGATATTTTTAAACGGTATTAACGGTATACGCAAAAACTAAAAACGCATGATAACTTCAAGTAAAATTCTGAAAATTTAAATATAGACACGAAACGTAAAAACGCGACATTTACTAAAAGACTACATAAAATAGCAACCCGGATTGCTTCCGGTAACGATCCTCAAATACATGCGGGATAACTTCCCGGTTAAACGTAAAATTAACACGAAATTCAATAAAGTCAAACTGAAGTATAAAAAGTCAACGGCGGAGATTTAAAAGTTTTTATGGGTGTTACATCCTTTCCCCGTTAGAAAAGCTTTGTCCGCAAGGGTGCAACATCAAGTGCAGTCGAAGGTTTAGCAAATAAGTGCAGATATTTCTTTCTGAACTGATCTTCACGCTCCCAGGTGAACTCGGGACATCTCCTCGAGTTCCAGCGTACCTTGATAATTAGAATACGACTCTGCTTTAGACGCTTGACCTCGCGGTCCATGATCTCAACGGGTTCTTCAATGAAATGAAGTTTGTCGTCAATCTGTATCTCATCCAGTGGAATAACGACTGTTTCATCGGATAAACATTTCTTCAAATTTGAAACATGGAAGGTACTGTGCACTCTACTTAGCTGTTCTGGGAGTTCAAGACGGTAAGCAACCGTTCCAACCTTGGCAAGGATCTTGAAAGGTACAATATAACGAGGGTTCAGCTTTCCTCATTTTCTGAAACGTATCACCCCTTTCTATGGCGACACCTTCAGCATGACCTTATCCCAGACCTGGAACTCTAAAGGCTTACGTCTCTTATCAGCATAACTCTTTTATCTATCACGTGCAACTTGGATGTGAATTTTGATTTGGACGATCTTCTCGGTTGTCTCATGTATGATTTTTGGACCTGTGAGTTGGCTGTCTCCAACTTCAGCCCAGCAAATAGGCAATCGACACTTCCGACCATACAGTGCCTCGAACGGTGTTGCCTTGATGCTAGTGTGATAGCTGTTGTTGTACGAAAACTCCACCAAGGGTAGGTGTCTATCCCAGCTCTTGCCAAAGTTAATCACACAAGCACGCAACATGTCTTCCATTGTTTGGATGTTCCTTTCACTCTGACCATCTGTTTGTGGATGGTAAGCGGTGCTCATATCCAGTTGCGTCCCCAACGATGATATACACTTGAGGTGCCTTGGTAATAGTCTTCATACTACCATACTTGTGCGTTGCCTTAACGGAATATTAAATAGACGGCAGGTTCGTGTAATTCGTTCATGACTTAGGAAATACTTACACAGATCATCACGAGTGTAACAAGGCAACATGATTAGGAAAGCAATCAAGAGTAAATTGCATGATTAGTAATACACTATCTTATCATAAAGTTATCACCAGTAGTATAAATTATATTTAGTTTAATTAATTAGTTAATTAACCAACCTCTCAAACCATTGATTTTATCTACTTTTTATAAATTGAAAAAATACAAAAAGAATCTCCTTTCAATCCCGTAGATTTCAGCTAAGCCCTGTTCGAGCCTTCCCAACCTATTCACCTAGAGAACGATAACAACCCCCGAGTCTTGCCTATACTACACTCCAACGATTAGGTACACTGCCTAGGGAGTTGTAAAAATCCATGTAGAAGTCTTTACGACAACCGCACACATCAGGATGTGACATTAGGTATAGTTAAAGATTTGACAAATAAGTGCGGGTATTTATTTCTAAACTGATCTTCACGCTCCTAGGTGAACTCGGGACCTCTCCTCGAGTTCCAGCGTACCTTGATAATTGGAATACGACTCTGCTTTAGACACTTGACCTCACGGTCCATAATCTTAACAGGTTCTTCGACGAAATGAAGCTTGCTGTCGATCTGGATCTCATCCAGCGGAATAACCAATGTTTCATCGGATAAACATTTCTTCAGATTTGAAACATGAAAGGTACTATGCACTCTACTCAGCTGACCCTAGAGTTCAAGACAGTAAGAAACCATTCCAACCTTGGCGAAGATCTTGAAAGGTCCAATATAACAAGAGTTCAGCTTTCCCCATTTGCCGAAACATATCACCCCTTTCCATGACGACACCTTCAGCATGACCTTATCCCCGACCTGGAACTCCAAAGGCTTACATCTCTTGTCGGCATAACTCTTTTGTCTGTCACGCGCAGCTTGGATGCGACTTTTAATTTGGACGATCTTCTTGGTTGTCTCATGTATGATTTTTGGACCTGTGAGTTGGCTGTCTCCAACTTTAGCCCAGCAAACAGGCGATCGACACTTCTGACCATACAGTGCCTCGAACGATGTTACCTTGATGCTAGTGTGATAGCTGTTATTATACGAAAACTCTACCAAGGGTAGGTGTCTGTCCCATCTCTTGCCAAAGTCAATCACACAAGCACGCAACATGTCTTCTAATGTCTGGATGGTCCTTTCACTCTGACCATCTGTTTGCGGGTGATAAGCGATGCTCATATCCAGTTGCGTTCCCAACGCTTCCTAAAGTGACTGCTAGAAATGAGAGGTAAATCTACTATCGCAATCAGAGATGATCAAAACTGGCACTCCATGCCTCGAGAAAACTTCTTTCAAGTACTGTCTCGTTAACTTCTCCATCGAGTCTGTTTCCTTCATTGGCAGAAATTAAGCAGATTTGGTAAGTCGGTCAACAATCACCCAGATCATATCTTAACCAGTAGACGTCTTTGGCAGTTTGGTTACAAAGTCCATAGTGATCTTTTCCTATTTCCATTGGGGAATCTCATGTTGTACCAGCAAACCTGAAGACTTATGATGTTCAGCTTTAACCTTAGCACAAGTCAAGCATTTGCTGACATAGGTGGCAATCTCGGCTTTCATATTTGACCACTAATATAACTTCTTAAGGTCATGGTACATCTTTTCTAATCCAGGATGTATAGAATACTTTGACTTATGCGACTCATGCATAATCAAATCTCTTAAGTTTCCAAAACAAGGTATCCAACTCCTATTCCTCAAACATAATGTCCCATTAGTACGAGGTTCAAGCTTCTTAATAATGTAGCACAAGTATTCAGTGGCGTAGTTCTCCTCTTTCCTTGCTTTCGTCTGGGCATTCAATATTTATGATGAAACGTTTAAGTCGATAGTCATCATTAAAGCTTGAACTCATAACGACTTAACCCTTTCCTTTCGGCTTAGAGCATCGGCCACCATGTTCGCCTTCCTAGGGTGGTAATGAATCTCATAGTCATAATCACTTAGTAGTTCCAACCATCTACGTTGTCTCATGTTTAACTCCTTCTGATCAAGAATGTGTTGATGAAAAATCTTATGATCGGTGAACCACAACGCATGTTTATATTCTGTAAAGGGTATGTATCACATTCTTGAGAGCAAAACACCACAGCTCGAATTCATAGGAAACATGGAGTCGTGTAGTTCTTTGAATGTACGTTGAGTTGGCAGGATGCGTAGGTTATTACCTTCTCTTTCTGCAGTCAGAACGCGCCTAACCCTTTGTGCGAAGATCACTAATACAGTCAAAGTTGCTCTAATCCTGTCGATAGAGAAATGCCTAAGATCGCGCCCAAGATATCAGACAATGCATTGTGACTTAATAGTTGACAAAGCCGGCTCTTCCTCCTTCTTCCCCATTGGTGTACTTTACATGATCTTCAGAGTCAAAATAGTATAGGTATCTGAGAATGCTTTGGAAAAACCCTCGTTAAACTTTTGAGACTAAACTTACATACCTTAAGGAATTAGCGAATTTCTGTGTAGGAGATCTTTGAGATCAGATGCCACCTCAATCCTTAATCGTCTTAATCTTACTGGATCAACGTGATGCTCTGTATATCAATCACGGTGACATGGAGATGAAAGTATGTAATTAGAGAGCCAAATATATGAACTTCGATGAACTTGGGGTACTTTCCTCCTTCTTAAGTAAGGTTCCAGGAAATTAGCTTAATTGTGATCTTCGTGTTCCTCACGTAGACTTAGGTAAATCAGAGATCTCATCGATGATTTAGCGATTACAAACTTTTCAGGTATGGCTTGCTCAACAAAGACCATAACCCAGGTTCTTCAAGTCTATGAATCCGCACTGGTGCATTGGTCAATCCAATAAGGCATTAACTTGGAACTCGTAATGACCGATAACGAGTCAGTAAGACACGCGTAATTTAGACGTCCTCTGTCCCTGAACTCAAAGTGTTGATTATAAGCTAGGACCTCGAGATCGATCGTTGAGGTTAAACACAAATACAGACCTGAGAAACTGAATCAAACAGATCGTCTCGAAGCCTTAGAAGGATTTAACGGTTCCGTATCAAGCCGTTAGCTTGTTCAGTTCAGCATCGGAAAACCACGGATAACAGATGGCACATGCCGAGATAGCAATATCCACCCTCTTAACGAATTAAATCAGAGAAATCTCCCTGGTGAGGACTTGAAGCTTAGAGGGAAATCGTATTCAGTCAGTCTTGCAACTGACTGGACGAGAACACTCCTTGCATGTACTTCAAGCGGTGCATAACGCGATAAAGGAGCTCATGTTTATAGGAGCAGCACAGGGGACGTAGTCGATTTGAATTCGATTGTGAGTGGTGGAAGTTCCTGCAAGTGATCTGATAGACCTGAGTGAGAAATCCTAGAACGATCGAGACAGTCTTCAAGTCGATTCTCCCTCGACTTAGTCTTTCGTGCTATCTTTACCGAAAGATCTGGCAAAAAAACACATGGGCAGCCCTCTTGAGATGTACTTATGAGTCTCTGGTGCACGTGGATTCTGCTTAGACGAGTAGAATCCTTTCGATTCTTCTGTCGCCTCTTATCGTTAATCTTTCATTGTATGGGGAATAACGAACATTTTTCCGTCATAGACAAGTTACAGCATGATATCATCTCGATAGCCTCAAAAGACCATCCTGATATTAGAGCATCAAGCTATCTCCAGCTGAATAAAGCATTCAGGTCAGACTAAAATGAGTGATCAAGCAGTTGAGTTAACATTAACCCCCTAATAATAGTGTTGGATTCGGCGATTCGCCCATCGGCTAATTCTTACAGGACTAACAATCTATCCGCAGTTAAGTTAGAGGGATATCAATTAAGGCACTAAACTTAGTCGATACAAAGCTTCTATCGGCTCTAGAGTCAAATAAGATGTATGCATAATGATTATTGAGAAAGAACGTACCCGTAACGACGTTGGAGTCTGGGTTACCGTCACCTCCTCCTAATGCATAGGCTCTCCCACGAGCATCATTATTAGCAGCCTTATTCCCACGATTATGATTCTTAAGTTTAGGGCAATCACTTTTGTAATGACCCTGACTACCACATCCACAGCAGGTCAACTCTCTGGTTCGCCACGAGGGCTCTTGGTGCTTGGGCAACAATAGCAGTCTTACAGTACCTGGCCATGTGGCCCACCTTCTTGCAGGTGGTACACTTTACAGGCAATTATTCAGTGCATGGTCCTCTGAGTACGCAATTGTTATAGACGGAGCCACTCCTCAGTATACCTTTTTTTTCTCAATTGTTGAGCCAATATAGAATGTCGAGACTGTTGAGCCACGTGATGCCTTTTGAAAAGGTTGGCTGCGAATGTACAGGGTTTGCCCCGTGGGTTGTGTCGAAATTCCTCTTTTGCATCACCGATTCCTTACAGAATACACATGAGACTATTTTATCTAGAATCCATTAGGCCATTAGCATCTTGATGGACTAGTATTGTAGTTTGGGAAATAGATGGGATCCGAATGAAAGCAGAGATCAGTGTGACAGGGTTAAAACGAAAGGACAAGCAATCGAAAAAACTAAAAAGAATAGAACGAAGGAAGAAGCAAGAAAAAGGAGTAAGAGAAGAGTATCCATGAAAAAGGAGAGGAGATAAATAGAAAAATGAGAGAAAAAAAAAGTAGTATTGGCTTTAGAAGAGGTAACGAGTGAGTACCCTTGAATTTTGAGATGTCTGGGCAGAACCCAGATCATGAACGAGTCTTATTAATCTTGTCGTTCTCTTTGGGAACCATTCTGGGACACAACAAGGTCAACTCCTAGAATCGTCGCGCATAACCAACGACATTAGTCCCTTTGAAATACTACAGTTCCGAAAACTTCATTCTTAGACTTGGATTTCTTCCTCAGACAGTACACTGTCTCAATCATCAGGCTTTCATCATATATCCTTTCCATGGCATCTTATAAAGAGCCTCATCAAGAATTGCCAATGTATATGCACATGGTTAATTTCCACCATGTCAGAGCTCCATCTAGCAAGGTGCATGTAGCGAACTTCACTTGAGAGTTTGGTGGACAATTACTGATACGAAACATTGATTCTATTTTCTCGAACCACCTAGCCAAACCAACGACTCCTTCAAGTACACTAAAGAATTATAAGTGGTGATAATTGAGGATAGAATACCTTGTAGGTACTAAACCCAGCAACAGGTTTTGTTTTCTTTTTGCACCTCCTTTTATCAATTCTGATTTACATCCGCACACTGAATTGTTTCCATTTCCTCCACTTCCAGTTGATCGATTGTGCAATACTCCATTTTGGCTTTGGTTTTCATCAATGATCCTAGCGTTACGGTTAGCTTCTTGAGCAGCCAACGCTTCTTCCACTCACCGGGAGATTAGTTCTTTGATGGCTTCGGGATTCATACAGGAGCGAGTGATAGTCATAATTCTAGCCATAAATTACAACACAAGGTGAGATTTGGAACGGGGTAAAGTTAAAATAACAATAAATAGAATTTTCAAAATAAAGTGGAACGGGGTAAAGTTAAAATAACAATAAATAGAATTTTCAAAATAAAGTTTATAAAATAAATTAGAATAACGTTTTGCCAGAACGAATGAATAACATAATTATATGGAATGAACGCAAGAGAAAATCATAATAATAATAAGATTTCATTTCGTGCAAAATTCGAAGTCGGTTACACGATTTCCCAAAATGAGTACTAGATTCATATTCATACTACTACTACTACTATGATCCACTCAAAACTCATGATGCAACTAGTCTAAGGACGATAATCCTGTGTCCTCATCATAAAGGTCTCCATCCTCTAAAGTCTCTGACTCTTATGAGCTCGACGCTCGCGAACCTGTCTGAGCTCCTCCTCTACATAGCCCAAACGTCGTTGTAAACTGTCAGCCCTCACTCTCTTCATACTGAAAGCATCTCGAAGGCTCGTGTTGCTACCCTCTAAGGCCACAACACGCTCTAACAAACCAGTCCTCTCACCGTCAGCAATCAGGTTCCTACTCTCCTTCTCTATCTGTCTCGACTCTATATCATCTATCCTCTGGAGAGGTATCTCTTGCATGTGATCATACATACCCTGCATACCCTCCTCAAGCTGCCTTAGTCGCTCCATAGCGTCAGGCATAAGCAAGTCATCTGGGATATCAATCCCTGTAGCAACGTCGACCCCAATCTCTATGGTACCCTCTGGCTGAACCTCGGCATCAGCCTCCTCATCGGCCCCTGCCTCCTCCGACTCACTCTCAGACTCAAAAACTACCAACTCTGGCTCAAAACCCGTCTTAACCCCTAACATAACCGGCTCAATACCTAATCCATCGATGGTCGCAGTAGCTGTCACAGTCTCTGCCTCAATGTTTGCCCGAATATCTGTATCCATGTCTGACTTTGTATGCGTCTCTATGCTACTCTCATAACTAGACACGTCTGAATGCATAGCTGGTGTACCCTTATACCTCTTGCGAGGGAGTAGGAGGTCAGCTTGAGTCGGTGATAGGGCTCCTGCAGTGCGAACTGTAGATGGAATGGATGTAGCTAAAGACCGACTCCTCATCCGAGAGGGTCCAGCAGATGAAGAAGATGTAGGTGTAGTATAATTTGAGCACTGCTGCCTCCTACGGGTCAATGGCCCAGATGGAGAGCGAACAGCCTCTGAAGAATGATGAGAATGATCCTCTGGTGAAATCTGTGTACCTGTAGAGAAGCAGTAAAAGAACTCTCTGAAGTATGCGATGCTAAATCTGATGAAGATCCGGATAAAGTATCGGATGATGATGTCTCAAGTTAAAGTGCTGCTCGATGGGCCCTACGAAGAGCTGCACTACGTGCTGGTGTCATCACGGGTCGTAATCCCAACATACTCTTCCTGGCGGTCGTCCTGATACGACTATGAACGGTCGGTTAAGCGATAATGCCTGGAGTAGATATGAAAGCATGTGATGCAGTAGTAATCTTTGTAGACGATGCTGGTGATGTAGGGGCGATTGGAATCTCTGTAGATGGGATAGTAGTATTGGGTGATGATGATCCCGATGGAAAAGATGGATGAAATCTAACCCTGTCTCTCTACCTAGAAACCACGTCATCATAAGGTCTAAGTAACACGTGTCTCTAGGGTAACTCATCAGATGGCTCGGACTCAGAGTCATCCGAATATAAGAAAGGTAAAACCGCAGGTAACTATGGTGCTGTAGGTAGATCAGTAGGTAGATCTGGAGCAATAGGGATCTTTGTAGGAATAGTGCCTGTGGAAACTAGAAGGGGAGGTTGAATAGTTTATAGGTTCATTTTCATTTTAAAACTTTGCTTTCAAAATATGTAGATTCGAGTAGTATGTTTAACCAACCAACAATATGAATCAACCAAGTAAATATCTAAACTAATTGTAAATAACAATCGCAACAATATAAAGAGATGAAAGAAGGAACAATCAAACCAAGACACCAAGATTTATAGTGGTTTGGCTACGAAGCTCTTCTCTGCCCTACTCCACTCCCTGAGTATCCTACTCGAGATTTCACTATGTCAACAAGCTTCCTTCAAGCGGAGAAAACCGTTTACACGTCGCTTACGTTATTTTTCGACACTAAGCTAAATGTCGAGTCCTAGTCTTAGCTAGAACCAATCTACCACTTCACAATCACTACACGATCACTAGATCTACACTATCGGATTTACACAATATCCGAATCACACAAATACACAAGATAATTACAATAGAGATTTGATACTTAGAATAAAGGAGGAGAGATCACTAATCAACACTTCGTTTCTTGGCGAATACGAGTGTTCTTCTCTTGCATTTTAATGAGAGGAAAGAGATAAGAAGAAGAGATTAGATCACTTGAAACAAGATTAAGAGATGTTAATGATCAAGATATTTAGTGAGAGAAAGAAGGTTTTTAGAGAGAGAAAGAAGTGTGAGAAAATTCGTGCAAAAAGGTTTGATTTTCTACAAGGGATGGAGCAGTATTTATAGGCAGGAAAATCCATCGGTCACTGGCGGTGGTCCCGGCGGTCTCAGATATATAAGGGGGCCGCCAGGCGTATAAGAGGGCCGCCAGTAGACTATGCTCCATTTTTTGTCTTTTTGTGGGGAATGTTGTATCTGGTTTAGAAGCTTCCGTTTTAGAAGGAAAATTTGAATTTTAAATTTTAAGTTTTTAATAAAACTTTTCTTTTAATTAGAAAATATTTTGTATAATTAATTTTGTGAAATTCTTTTGTAAAAATGTAATGGATAAGAGAAAAATATTTTCTTGATCACTAATCATGCTTAATGATTTGTTTGTTCATACCTTAAGTGATTACTAATCTTAGAAATGGAATTTTACGATTAATAATTTGTAAACGTTTAATTTTATCGTAAACGTTTTTACATTTTGTTATTATCAAAACGTTGAGAGGTCGAAAAATATAAATAACGTTTTTAGACATTATTTGTATTAACAATCTCCCCCTTTTTGATGATGACAAAATATAAACTCATTTTGTATAAAATTAAAAGTTACAAAATTATTAAAGAGTTTTGTTCCATTTCTCCCCCTTTTTGTCGAATTAAAAAAGGATGATCGTCGAGTAGTTGTAGGAAGAAAGAAATCGACGATATCAAGACTCCCCCTTGATGTATGCTCCCCCTCGTTCGGGGCACCAAGGGATCGATCTTACGAAAATTGTTTGCTACAAAACAAAGTTAGAGATACAAGTGCAAGACAAATATCTTTTAAGCAACACATTAGATTTAAGTCACCCAAAAGAGAGTTTCATTCAACAATCAAGAAACTCATACAATAGCAAATGCAAGTAGTACATTCATTCAACATAAGATAAATCTAGAACTAATACGAGCTAAGACAAATTCATACAATACTTGTATGAATCATTACAATAGAAATTAGATAATCATAAAGACATAATAAAGTATAGATCTACACTAGTGGATTCTTGAAGTATAGAAGATGCCATAATCAAAAGAAAAGTTGTTTATTATTATGGTGAGAAAGTTGTTATTGAGGATGGAAATTGAGTGGAAGGACCAATGATAAGAGATTTGATACGATTAAGGTCATCTTTCAATGTATCAAATAGATTTTGGGTTTCTAAGCAACAATGACAAAATTTTGAATGAAAGTTTACTTGATCTAAAGAAGGTGGAGGGATATATGGCGAGGTAGGAGGTGAAGGATTTGCGGCTTTAATTGCTTGTTAGAGATTCATGTCAAGCAAATTTAATAGGTGATGAATTTCATTTAGGTTTTGAGTTGAGTTTTGTAAAGGTAAAGAGTATGAGAGAGAGAGAGTTATTTGAGATAGGAGAGGTGAGAGTAGTCCTAGTTGATGGAGGAGAAGGTGGTGAGGGAGGAAGAGCATGACTTTGTCTCCAAGGTTAGAATGGCCCTTTGGTATTTTCGTGAGTAGTTACGAGGGGATTTGCTAGAGGATGACATTAAGAATTTGAAGAGAAGTGAAAGATTTAGAAGTGAAGATGTGATTGAGATGAAGAAGAATGATGTTCATATATAGAGGAATTTTGGGAAAGGCATGATATTGGAGAATGAAGATTCTAAGAAGTGTTTTGTTTAGAAAGGAAAGAATGGCTAGACCTAATGAGAATAGGGTCAAAGTTGCAGAAAAAGAGAAGACAGGAAAATTTTATGGTTCCCCTGATGGCGGTCCCGCAAACCTCAGGCGGTCCCATATATATTAGGGGGCCGCCCTTGATTTTTGGGGGCCGTTCTCTAGAGGATTACGAATTTTTTCAAAAGTTAATCTTTTTTCAGAATAACCTAAATGGGCTGGAAGGATGATTGCGGCATTTCCATTTCTTCAAGAATCAAATAATCTAGCTAAGA
>BQNB010111483.1:0-22343 GCA_026074375.1 Tanacetum coccineum | reverse complement strand
ATTAGGTTTGACAAAAGAGGTGCGGAGTTTGAATTTTAAGAGACAAGCCTGAATGGCGAGTTGCGTGTTTTCTTAACGGCGAGTTGGGTAATTTTTATAAATTATTTATTTATTAAACAAATTACTCAACCCGCTGGATGCTTTAACGGCGGGTTGCCATACCAGCGGGTTGCCATAACAGCGGGTTGTCATATTGCCATACAACAGCGGGTTGCCTACAACAGCGGGTTGCCCACAGCGGGTTGCCAAAAGCGGGTTGCCAAAAGCGGGTTGCCACCCAAGAAGCCCACAACCACCACACCTGTCAAACAATCCAAGCCAGCTCCTTCTCCAACAAAGAAACCTTCCAAGCGTAAGCTTCCACAGAAAATTAGAAAGGGAAAGCCTACTTTCCATCTTGTTGACGAAGAAGATGAAGCTCAACAAGAATATAATCCTCAAGAAGAAGGTAATGATCCTGATCTCGAACTAGCTAAGAAGTTGAGTTTGGAGACACATCAAGAAAAGGGAAAAGGAGAAGGTGATGATGCTGACCTGGAACTAGCTATCAAGCTCAGCTTGGATCCAGCCTTACTGCCTCAACGTCAGGCACCAGTTGGAGGAGTAACGATCAGGGATCCAGTGTCAGAAACAACTCCCAAACTGCATGAAGTAGTGGGAAAGGGAAAGGCCGTTGTATCTGAAGAACAAGTAGCTCATTCCCTGATCGATATGTCAAAGAAGAAAAGATCTACTGATCAGTTTATCCTTGCTAGGCGGGATCAAACTCCTCCTGATTCTACAACTGGACCTTCTTCTCGACCCGATGATGATACATCAGAGAAGGTGATCCATGAATCTTCATCAACATCTGATTCAGAAAGAACTGAAAGTGATACAGAATCTGGTGCTCCTAAAGGTGACAAAGTTCAAGGTGAAATAGTCTCGTCTACCGTAACATCAGGAGTAAGCATTCCTGTATCAGACCCTGAGAAAGCTCATGAGGCTCAGGCTGGACCAGACCCTGAGCCCATGCAAGAAGACCAGACTGGATCAGACTCTGGAAAATTACATGTGTCTCTTGCTGGACCAAACCCTGAGCACATGGATGATGAATTCATTGCAACAGCCTACCCAAAGGTTCATGAAAACCTGAAGCTCATAACAGGCGAACGTGTCCTCAATGATAAACCAGAAAGTCATTCTGGCTCTATGTCTTCCCTGAAAAATCTCGATGACACTGTTAACTTTGGGGATCAATTTCTTCATGACCAACCAACAGAAGATGATCAGGAGAAATCTAAAGCTAGAGAGGAGTTTGATTCCAATATACCTGATTCTAGTCATCAGACAGTAACGTCAACCCCTCCCTTGATTGCTCCCTTCACAAATGTCACATCTTCAGAACCATCACTGCTGGTCACTCCTCCACCAATCAACACTGAAGCTACAACAATCACCACATCTCTTCCTGAAATCACTCCATTCATCGCCCTTCAGCTAAGAGTAGCAAAATTGGAACAAGAGATGTCTGAAGTAAAGAAGACTGATGTATTGGCGTCAATAAGATCCCAAGTTCCTACGGCTGTTGATAATTATTTAGGAACGAAACTTGATGATGCTCTCCTTAAGGTTCTTGAACGACACACTGCCGATTTAATCGAGAAATACTCTGTGTTGCCTGGCCCAGAGTCTGTCAAGAATCAGGAATCTGAAAAGACTCCGAAGGAGAGTATAAAAGCCAAAAAGGAACAAGATGAGGAGAAACAAGATTCAACTTACTCCATCAGGTCAACTGATAAAGTTGATCTTGAAGAATTTGATCTAAAAAGTGCTCTCTTCAGTCACATGAATAAGAAGAAGTCTGCCAACAAAAACACTACCAACTACCGTCTATACCATGCTCTCATGGAAGCTTTGATAGCGGATGAAGACGCCATGGATAAGGAAGTTGCAGACCAAGTAAAAGACCACAAGAGAAAACATGATAGTGATGATGATGAAGACGATGATGATGATGAAGGCCCTTCAGCTGGATCAAACCAGGGCAGGTCTACAAAGAAAAGGCGATCTGATTCTGCCGCCTCTGGGTCAGCTAAACCTCCTCCGAAAGATGATGACCAAAGTTCACAGAAGCCAAGGGAGTCTGATGCATCTGCGTCCAAACAACACCCATCTTTCACCTCAACTGGATGGCAGATCACTGACACAAGAGATACTGGTGCTGACTCTTCGATGCACAGATCTGATCCCGAATCAGAACACTCTGAACAATCTTCAGATGACTTATCAAAGCAGGATGAAAGGAATGACTCAGATATGGAGGACACTGACAATGCTCACATTCCCAAAGTGTCGACCACTACGTGGTTTAAGCCAATTCCAGAAAGTGAGAGACCTGCTACGCCTGAACCAGAATGGACAATTTCCCCGAATGATTTCCCGGAACCAGAACATAACTGGGCAAATGCATACGCCTCATCGTTTAAAGTTCCGAAGGAAAACAAACTTCAAAGGAAGACATATGATATTGGTCCGTTCATCAAATGGTTCTGCAGACGAACAGGAAAGAAGAAACTCTGCAAGGCAGATTTAGAAGGACCAGCTTTCAACCTTGTCAAATCCTTTCACAAGAACAGTGTCTTTCTTCAATATCAGATGGATGAATGCCACAAGTTGCTGACAAATAAGGTCGATTGGAGTAATCCTGAGGGTCATCAAATTCTGAGAAATATATATGAACCACTGCCCTTAGGAGGTCCACCAGGTCAGGTAACGGACCACACTGGTAAGGTTAACTATTCATCTCACATGTCTTTTCAATAAGGATCTGGAATATCTGCTGACAGGGTGAAAAGAGCAAAAATTGCCCTTATCCATATCCAAGTCAAGCCGCTCGTTACCTAGATGTTTGGCCTTAGAAGAATTAGTTCCTTCGTTGTGGGTGTAGTGTGGACATAGGGATAAGACATCAGTGCGGTACCTATGGCCATCACTCACTGGTGGTTTAGGATGGGAAGAATTCTACTCATCAACTAACATAGTGCGTCCATTGATCGTGAAGCGTCAGATCGCCAGATGTGAATTCTCAGTTTATCTGTGTCAAAGTGTTTGAAATAATATGATACAAACTATATCTAAGAGAGATAATTCTCGCCGAGCTGCTTACCAGAATACTAGATCTCGGAAAGGGATTTCAAAAAATCTGCCATCCAAATGATTTTGAAGAGCTGCTTTCCTACTCAATATTCAAGAAAAGCTCAACCATCTGCCCAAGAACAGACAAGATCGTCACTGAATACAGCGTTAATCATGTGGATATGTATGGTGATCAGAATCGTGTGGGAGACTACAACTCGGGATTGATATGTTAACAATCAAAGATCTCAACTCTGAACGACCTAATTGGGTTGCAGCCGTCTATTATTCAAAGAAGATTATTCGATCGTCCCTAAGCCAAGAGCAGTTGTCTACAGACGACAGAAATGAACATAGAAACTGATGTGGCTGAATGAGCTTCACAAGGTTTAGTGATGGGAAGTGACAAGAGTCATGGAAAGCGTGGACAAATGGTTAAAGACCTTTCATCTGTTCAGCTGTACATACAAAATAAAGGGAATGGAGACTAGGAAGTGGTCAGAGGATGACTAAAGAAGAAGCAAGACTTCATCAAAGCAATCGAGAAACAGAACTAAGATCAGAAGGATCTACGAAGGTCGTGAAAGCTTTGTTGGAGGAGTACGAATAAGAGATATATGACTACGGGCGGTGGGGGGGGGGGGCTGATCAACAGAAACAAAGTGGACGACATGTCATTACAATAAAAAGGTCAATCTTATTTCTTATGGTGAATATTTACCTATGTACATTAGTAGGTAGTTAATTCTCTGGTTAGATTCTGTGTTAGGAGTATATTCTATAACCACACTAAACGATTGAGGAGGGAGCAGTTATATGTCTTTTACACGTCTGCGAAATTAAGGACACACTTTTCTCCAAATTTTATTTCTTTTTTATATCAAGTGATTCCAAAATGTCTAAGGGGTTTTATAAATTTTTTGATATGGGGAGAAATGTGATTAAATATGTGTATAATAAGAACAGGTATTTTTAGGAACTTCATTATACTCTCCCAAAAGTGCTATACATTCTCGCACGAACACCGAATCACATTTTTGAGGGGAGCGTTTCTGAAAAATGTCTAAAAAAAAATCGAGGTTATAAACGCTTAGTGTATGTTATATCATGAGTGCCTTATTGATTTTTCAATCGGTTTTATGGAAAGGAGAACTGTACCCAAAAGACCGACATGGCATTTTTACATATTAGGAGTTATATGGTTGGTAAGGGTTAGGTACTATTTCCACGATCACAGCCATAACGGCGGGGTCCTACCCAGGGACAATCCACTAGTTAGTGTTGAGTCCTTAGGTATGACCATGGAAAAGGAGTAAAAGTGAGAATTAAGGGGAAAAGTTGTGATGGATGGAGCTAATACATGGCATAACCACACACAAGGTTTTAGTCATGAATCTCGGTAACGCACTGAAGGGGTTGAAGAATTAAAATAGAATTGTAAGATAAAAGGGTGTAATAGAAAGAAGCCCTCCATTCACTTAGGCAGAGAGAAATCGGGTCAATTCATATGCTGCCAGAATACAAGACGTTGATTGCTGACATTGTAGATAGACTATCATGGACCTAGTGATGCATATGGCAACAAACTCCCTGCCCTAGCCACTCAGATCTTTCAAAAAGATTTATGTTTCATTTATACACGGGAGTCTACAAACAACGCTTATATAGTTGACGTTCTCACTCTGGTTTAGTTGATATTGAACAGGTGGCAGTCTGCTCCAGCCTCCTCGATCACTTAAAAACAAAACGCACCTACTGAGTCTAGAGCCAGAGATCGTCAATTATCTCGATAGGACACATACCAATTCTCTTGCCTTTCACACATGTCAGGAAACACAAGTCGATCCTAAGAGTGTCCTAAGCATTATTCCTGTGTATATTGCTCAGGAACTTCCGAGTGAAACGATAGCCTGTTCACAATGAAGATGGAATCCTGCTAGAGCAAACTTCAAACAAGCTCTAGTAGGGTGACTTGTGCGATTCTACAAGAATCATTGGTGTCCAACTGGAAACGAACAATGGTGCGGTTGCGTGAATCAAACTTGTTTTTTATTTTTTTTATTCCAGTATAGAAATTGACGGTTATGTATCATTTGACAAACATCATATACTCTCGAAGTGTGCAAAATTCTTGATAAGAAACACCTTAGATCTGGTCTTTTCAAATCAATTTTCTCTTTATTACTAACTGTTTCATTACAGGATATCTTAAAGATGGAGATGGAGATGGAAATTCCTAGTTCCGGAGATGTCAAGTAAATAACCGAATGCCAAGACACGACCTACACTTGTTATGATGCTATGAAAGACCTCATAAAGGTGTCAAAGCTTCCGCAAACTCTGATGTTCATGCATTTCTTCACAATGTGCCCACAGATTGGCGATCTCATCACAAGACGACGGTAAGATTATGTTTGGACGATTGTCGCATGAAATGACTCATAGATCACAGTCAAAGACAGGGTAAGTTAAAATGATAAAGGATTACTATCCCAAATAAACAAGAGATCAAATGTCTACGAGCTAAAGAATGAAGTGATTAAAGTTTGGTATTCTCTGGGGTGACCTCCCTTAGGGGGAGATTGTTAGATATTAGAAAAAGACTCGGCAAAGTGTAGTTTATATTTATTGTTAGCTCGTAGTTTAAGTAGGTTATAGTACGTTTTTCGGTTTAAGTGGTAATAATACTGGTATATTGTAACGTACTAATATAGTCTCATCCAAACTTCTGGAAGAGGACAAGTTAGTCAAATATTCATTTTACATAAAGAAACACTTTCTTCTATTGACTATTCTCTCTCATAGTGTTTCTCCTTCATCTATAGATACTTAACACCTAAAGATTCAAGAACGAACCCGTGTTATGATATAAGATATACCACAGATTCTATTTTCTTTAGTACCGATAACCGCTTGTCTTACTTTTAATTTTTGCTTTTGAGCTAAGATCGGTCAGACTAGAAATATAACCATTTAATGTAAACGGTCATCAAATATATTAGGTTTATCATCACCAAGTAAAGAAATATTACTAGGAAGTTTTAATTATCGTACGTTGCGTATTTTTTTTTATTGGTCGTTTTCTTTCTTTTGTTTTATTTTTCGTTTTTTTTTCTTCTTTTTTTTTTTTTTTTTTTTTATTGTTATTTTATTTACGTCAATGGGTTACATTTCGCCGAAAAATGCTTTTGGAGCACCCCGAAAATATAGAATTACCTTGACTCGATACATACCTTAGAATTAATGCTTAAACACAAATCTTGCCCTATTCTCGGTGTTATTAACACAAAATAGCCGGAAATGTGGGTACAAAAGGCCCACTCACCTATAATCTTCCTTGGTGTTTAGCTTAATACAAACTCTTCTAATATATATAAAGTACTAGATTCATCATCAAACTAATTACAGGATTTACTTAATGTCTCCTACTAGCCAAATGTACATTGGTTAATAACCAATTTCCCTTTTGAGTCCTCTAGGCGCGGTTAACAAGGATGAAAAACAATTTCCTTATGGGGGGGGGTTTCCTAATCTAAACTAATTCTTGTAAAAACACTTGGCTAATCTAAAGTCCTTGATCTAATCTAGATGGTTTAGCAAGAAAACAATAGGTGATAACTAGAAACCACTAAACCACAAGGTTAGGACACGGTTTGGCCTTGGTTATGTAACTAGGAGAGTAACTAGCTTCTTTGCCTATAAATACCACACTAAAACCCAAAATCATACTCACCCAATGGATACTCTTGAAAAAACTCATCACAACTCCTTAAAACTCTCTCAAACAACTATAACATATTTTGCGTCCTTTGTTTGGGTCATCAACGCTAAAACAAACACCTTCCAACTTCTTCATTCACAGAACCACAAAACCTAGCCAAGTTTGTATAACGGGTGCCTAAGGTTACACGCAGCTAAGGAGTTAGCATCTCTACGCACTTACATTACTCCAAACCAAGTTACTCAAATGACCCTTTGTACGTCTCTATCGATACTTTAAGAATTTATAGTTTAATTATCGCCTGGATTATAGACTGCTGTCGGTACTCCCAATATAGGGTTCGCGTTACCTTATATGTATCTGTTATAACTTGCGTGGTGCCCAAAGGGATCCTACTTTAAAAGCTTGTTACAAATAGAGGATTATGTACTATCCAGGGCCTTACAGTGCACTGTATTTATTGAAAACTCGACTTCGACGTCAAAATACAATATACTATTTAAACAAATCGGTAGAAAACTATACGTAAATTTCTTGTAAACACGACAATAAGATAAGATTGTGTAGGCTAACTTATGTAACGTTTATTAGCGAACAACGAACCATATCCATGAAATAAAACTAACATTTGGTATATGTACTCGTATAACGGTATCTTAAGAGGTTACTAGACATTTAAAGGCACTAATGGCGCTTCGTTTAATCCATACTGCAATCCACGCTTCGGTCCCATAAGGCCCAACAGTAGGGACCACGAAGTGGTAGTAAGCTCCTACGAACTTTATTAAGGCAACCTACGTGCCTCATTGACTTATATAGGGCCTCTAATACCCTTTAAACATCCAAACGAACCAATTTAATGACCTTGAGTTACTAAATTATAGTAAATGGTTGTTGGGCCGAACGAGGCCCTAATAAGCTCAAAAATAAGCTCATCGAGCTTTATCAATGGGCCAAACAGCTTAATGCAAACTTAAATAAGCACAACGAATGCGATTGTCACTACCAGGTGTAACTTTTATGCCTACCAGTACGGAATGAGCTATATCTTACCATAGGTAACCATTATGGGTACTACGTACTAATGTCAACGTTGTCTACCAGGAGTCAACATAAATATTACTTTCCAGTAGGATAATGACTAAATCTACCAGTAGTAATCCATATGGTACCTACTAGTAACTTATGAAAACACTTTTAACTACTATGGTGTAACTAATATGCTACTAGTAGGGTACTGATACAATCTACCAGTAGTACCCAATTATGGTTCTTACAGTATAATGACAACAATATTCTAACTGGATGTAGCAAATATTACTACCAGTAGGAATGACTATATCTACCAGTAGTAACAATAAAGACATAAATTTCATTTTTTGTAATCAACTTAAAGGACTAATTATGTTAAATTAACAAACGCAAAAAGGGTTCTCACACCCAAGTGTAAATGTTTATTTTTTATAAATAAACCTAAGGATCTATAATAGTTGATAACAGTTTACTATATCTAGCATCATTATTGTAGTTTTATACATTGAGTCTTTAGCCTAAACTTGTAGACTAAGACTAGCCGTATTTACTTAGGTATCTGACGGTGTGAGTTCATACTTGGATATCTATTATCTTTCAGAGGACTATTCACTCAGGTGAGTTCATAGCCCCCATAGGTTTTAAAGTTATTTAATATGAGTTACATCTTTGGGTAAGAAACATGCTTTGTTTACAAATTTGGACGTCATGTGGTACGTTTTATACTACGATAACGTGTTTGCCTAAGGTAAGCGATAACCCATTGAGACATGACTCATGAACTGTTAGTTGCATAGTTGTAGTTGGGAACTGCATTGTGTGAGCGCGAATGTTATTGATAGATCTATTCGGGATTGACAATCCCCGTTCGGGTGACTAGCTATCACTGGGAACGAACATTATTTGCATTGTCGGGAAGTTGGGATGTGTCGCGGATTAGGACATCATTCAGAGGCATTTTCTGGCCAATTTATTTGCACTTCATACATGTCAAGATTCAGGTGTCTGAGCTTGAAAACGTAATCACTTTTTATAATGTTCTGCATGTGTGCTAAATCTCATACACTTGGAAATCTTGCGGTCCTATATTGATTTAATAAATCCTATGAATTCTCACCAAACATTATGTTGACGTTTTGAGCAAGTTTTTCAGGTCAATAAGGCACGAGGGTGCGATGATTCAATTGGAAGTCAATAATTATCGAGTCAACACTTAAAGATTTGGGTATTTTTAACATTTGGGGAAAATTGCTATAACGAGTTTTATGTATATTGTTAACACATATTCGAACGCCCTGGGCTTATGGTCAACAAACAAGTTTTTTGATAATCTATGTTATCTTTATTTATCAAACCGTAAACGTTTGTAGACATAGTTCCTCAGAATCTTGTGCTATATATCCATAAACTGTAACGCCCTCGGATATCCAACAATCCGCTGCGTTTGCTCAGAATTGAGGGTGTTACAAGAGTTGGGTATCAGTGCCAAGGTTATAGGAGTTCCAGGTAAAGGTTTTGTTCTCGGACATATAACCATGTTCGAAATTTATTTTTTTAACAAATGGGATTTAGCGAGGGACATCACATGCAATTACCTTGTGCTACATCTTGCGCATTATGATTACATGATATGCATTGCCTTAGCATTAGGTCAGGGTACTATGGGCTTACTTGAATGCATTGCCTTTAGCATTAGTAGTTGTACTAAGTGCTTACATGATATGATTTCCATAGCATATAGGGTTAATATGTGCTTACCTTGATATGCATTGCTTACCATTTAGTAGGGTACTATAGACTTCTACATAATATGCATTGCTCTTAGCATTCGTAGGGTACTATGTGCTTACTTGATATGCATTGTCTTACGCATTTGTAGGGTACTAAGTGCTTACATATATGGATTGCACTTGCGTTTCGTAGGTACTAAGTGCTTACATGATTGATATACGTGTTTATAACTGATAATAAGTAGTTACTATATGACTTTTATAAATTAAGCTGAACAAGACATTTCATACTGATTCTTTATATAAGTAAATACTTATATAAGTTATTTTGCTTTTTCGCAAGTAATAAGGTCTTCTGACGATATCTGCTATTACTACACTTTCCGTCCTACACCGACTCTAAGCCCGGCAGAGCCTTCTGGGGAGCCGATGATGAGGAGGTATCTGAGGGAGGCATTCCACGGGTCATCGTATTAGGATACGACGGACTCCCGATACAGCCAGTAGCACCTACAACCACCGGCTTAACATTACCAGGCCCAGAGGATCCACAGACATCGCCAGTTCCTTAGGACGAGCGTATGTAGCGTGTGCCTATGGTTCGTACAGAACATGATCCTGACTACGTTGCCATAGCCTTATTTACCATGAGTATCTATATCCCATGGAGATGAGCTTGAGTTTCGGTGAGGAGCAACTATTTCCTCCTTTCTGATTCACCTACTACGGAGGCACCCTGGATATGTTTACCGAGTCGGATCCCGAGGAGGCATCCCGAGGCAGTACGAGGATGATAAGCCAGAGGTGGTCCGTCTTTGGTTATCCTATGCGGCGAGGGAGATGATGGTGTTGATGTAGACGGCGACTAAATATAAGGGGGTGGGGATCTGACGACTGATGGTCGAGTAAGGCGAGGAGGATTAGCGGACGAGGAGGAGGAGGAGGAGCAATTAGCTCCAGGCCGTACATCTGCTACTGTTGTACCCTGTCGGACCCATGTAGCTTGTTTTCCACCCTGAGAACTGAGCTCGTTATACCATCACACCCTCTTCTGACATTAATATTCTAGGGCTATGATTACCGTCGGAACCCAGACATTCCATTTATACCTTCCACCTATGGGCAAGAGGTTGAGAGTCTTCTGACTCATTAAAACTGTACTCCACATCACAGCTCCAAAATAATACTCACTATCATCACCACTCTGAATGGGACGCCGCACATTCCATTACAGGTGCACGGCCCAAATTGCACATTCTCACCTTTACCACCATCATTGGGTGTCTAACCCAAATCCAGCATTAGGATTGCATCCACTCAAGCACTCATTGATGCTAGTTACTGCGCATTACCACCACCCCTTCCACTACCTCACTACACCATTCTCTATCCATACCACCACCTGTTGACCGTTGGGATCATTATTCCCGAGTCTGAGCAGCCCTCCCCCGCTATGAGGATGTATTTGTCCACTTTAGGCTCAAGATAGAGATCGGACGAGAGTTCTACTGCTAGACCTACAGAGGTCGATGGATAGATTAAGGATTTGTTTGCACGGTCGATGCTGATTGATGAGAGGCCGAAGGAGATTAGAGATTGTTGGGCACGGGATTGGGATACTTGGGTGAGGATCGACAGAGGCTAGTTTAAGAGGATAGCACTTTTGATCGTGAGAGATGGTCAAACACGTAGGGGAATAGAGCTTGCTGAGCTCCATGAGCGGATACCAGGACGTGTCATGCTCCCCTACTAGAGGATTGCTAAGGATAGTAGGTCTCGGTATATCCAAGGTGTCGATATGACTCGCAGCGAGGCTCAGATTTTACTTTAGGGGGGATTAGGATGGACTCTCCAGGAGACAGTATGGATGGTTGAGGAGGAAGCCTATGCTTCCCGAGAGGCTTGGGCTCACTCGATAGGATTGAGTCAGGGGACTCATCAGGAGCTTCAGACCCATCGTGATCATGTGTATGCACATGAGACTTATCTCCAGGCATACCAGACACAGCTACAGCTGTAGAGTACTCTCATTCAGATACAGCATCAGGTGCACAAGACTCGCTTTCAGATGCAGCAGGCCGAGTTAGCAGCGCTTCAAGAGACTGATCGTAGGCGTCAGGACCAGATGGTAGAGACTCTTCGAGTCATCAGAGATATGAGCGAGGATGATGCCGGACATGCAGGAGGGGATGAGTTTGTTACGCACTGCGGAGAGCAGCAGAGGAGAGCTAGCAGCCAGGCAGAATTGATGGATTCCATTCACCAGGTGCTTATGGGGGCAAGCGACAGTCACATTAGTGGATTTATGTTATTTTATCTGGCTAGGTCCTTATTCAGGCCGTGTTTAAGTTCTTTGGGGTTTTCCCCTGCTGGCATAGCCTTAGATCTTTTATTGTATAGTATGTGTCACATCGACAACTATTTCATTGTAAAATTTTCACAAGTTAGAATGAAATGGATGTATTACATTCGTTACTATATACTCTTCGGGGTTGATCATCTCATCTATATTTTATTATATTCCATCGTATAACCTCAGGTTTTGTCTTTTTGTGATCTAGACAATTCATGGCACCAACAACCAGAAGAGACGAATACCCTGTTAAACGACACACAACACCAAATTCATGACTCCAGATCCTTCCAATCAATGTTCGACATAGCCTACTTTTGTGAAATAACTCCACCAATGGGGATAGAAGCCACAGTTCGCACCGGGGATAACCGAAGGAACGTGGCAAACAGCGCGCCCTTGTTAATCTTACGCTGACTGCTATGAAGTGGCACACCTTTGAACTTTAAGGGATGAAGGCACCGTGGTTGGGTTAACTCGGTGGATTGAAAGATGATGGCTGTTTTCAATATCAGTGGTTGTGCTATTGAGAATCAAGTGAAGTTTGCACTGCCTCTGTTAGGTGCTGCTTTTGCCTTGTTGGAATGGTCAGATAATGAACATTAGGGTCCAGAGGATATGCAGATTGACTTGGGAAGTACTCAAGAAACAGATGACGGACAAATATTGTCGCAAGTTGGTGAAATCAAGAAATTCGAAATGGAGCTGTGGAACCTACAGGACAAGGGAAACGATGTTCCAGCATACACTGAAACGTTTCCAAGAGGTTACCCCCTGATATGTACCAAGTTTGTTAGCAATGAAACCACGAAGGTTGACAAGTACATCAGTGGACTTCCTTACATCATTTATGGAATGTCAAGTCCTACCAGACCCATGACGTTGGATGAGACTATTGAGTTGGCCATGACTTGATGGATCACAGAAACTTCGCACCTAACGCTCGGAATATGGCAATCTGACAACAGAGGAAGGCTGATTGTTTCATCCATGAAAACAACACATGGTCACCCAACAGCAAACCACCCTTCACAGAAGGCAGGAATGTCAGCCTTGGTCCTACATTTTGGGGGACAGGCGATTGGACAGCTTATGTGGGGGATCTTTGCCCAACTATGCACCTAAGTGCCATTTTACACCACAATCGGCCGTGCATCCAGATGGTGCCACAGTGCAACAAAAATAGGGCACTTGCTCTGCGATTGCTCAGGAATACTGGTAACACAAAATGTTGCTTAACTATCAGAAGGGAAATCGGGGCAGCTCCCAGGTGGAAATGGTTGTTTGAGTGTGGACGGAGGCCACAAGGACACTTATGCGAGATTGTCCGACAGCTGGAGACTCAATGATGGAGGAACTGGGGAATGCAAACAAGGCTGGGGTTTATGCAGTTGGAATGAGATAAAAGAGGGGAAATACACCGGGGAAACCCTTGATGCCCAATGTCGTCTCACGGTGTACGTTCCTCTTTTATAACCTCTTAATGCATCCTATCTTATTCGACAACGGTGCCGATAGAAGTTTTATATCCACCGCATTTAGTCCCTTGATAAACATCGCCCCAACTTCATTAGAAAATTGTTACGATGTCGAATTAGCTTATGGGAAATTAGTCGGGATAGACAACTATTAAACGGATGGTTGAACCTAAAATTTCTTTGGATCCATCCGTTCTACATAGATATAATGCACGTAGACTGGGTAGTTCGATGTCATTATCACGGTTAATGGACTGGTTAAGAAGATGTACGCCGTGATACGTGTAGCCGATGAGGAAAACTTGGTTAAATTCCATACGGGAATGAAACTTTGGACTTTCCGTGGGAATACGAAGTAGCACGGCGAGAGAATCCGGTTGACAGTTATCTCATGTTCAAAATGCTCAAGGTCACATGGCAAGGGATGCCAGGTCTTTTTAGCCACAGATATCCGCCAGAAGAGGAGGGACAAGTAGGAAAAGGGAACAGATAAAGCCGTCCATCGTCCGAGATTTTCCCAAAGTATTTCCCGAGGACTTGCCAGGTCTTCCTCCAGCTCGACCAGTGGAATTCAAATCGACTTAATTCCCGGAGCCGCACCCGTAGCTCGAGCACCGTATCGATTGGCCCCATCCGAAATGAAGGAGTTATCAGAACAATTACAAGAACTTTCTGACAAGGGACTTCGTAAGGCCCTGTTCCTCACCTTAGCGGTGCCCCAGGTCTTTGTTGTCAAAGAAGGTCCAGATCGTTATGGGGGTGCACGCATCGACTAACCGTGAGTTAATATAAAACTGACAGTAAACGAAGCGTTATCCGCTTCCGAGGATAGAGATTTGTTTGATCAGCTTCAAAGGATCAGTATTTATTCGAAGTTTGCATGAGATCAGGATAATCACCAGCTTAGAGTAACAGCAACTCAAGGACATTCCAAAGACGGCATTCCGAACTCGTATTGGTCATTACGAGTTTAAGGTTATGCCATTCGGGATAACAATAAAAAACGCACCCTGCGGGTACTTCATAGACCTCATGAATCGAGTGTGCAAGCCTTACTTGGATAAATTCGTAATTTTCTTCATCGATGACATACTATTATTAAGGATGAGAAGAGCTCGAAGAACATCTTAAGGAATTTCGGGAGTTGTTACCGAAGGAGCAGTTTATGCTAAGTTTTCAAATGTGAATTTTGATCCCCAAGGTCAATTTCTCGGACTACGTCATAGATTGCCGAGGCATAATGTGGATCCAGCCAAGATAGAGTCTTCAAAGATTTGGGGCATCTCCCAGGACCACCAACGGTGATCACCGCAATTTTTAGTACTTAGCTGGTTACTATCGAAGATTCATTGAAAAGGAATTTTTTCTAACGATTGCTAAGTCAATGACGGAAACTTACCTCAGAAATAGGAATCAAGTTAGACTGGGGACGAAAAGGCAGAAGAACGCTTTTCAGTTGATCATGCAGTAGCTGTGCAGTGCACCACCTACTGGCTTTGCCTTGAACGGGGGAGCGAAGATCTTTGTGGTATACTGTGATGCGTCACACAGGGTCTAGGTGTTGTGCTAATGCAGAGAGTGAAAGTGAATCGACATGATGCTTCTCCAACCACTAAAATGTTCCCGAGTAAGAACTACACCACTCCTGATTTAAGAACTTGGGTCGGTAGTGTTTGCCTTAAAGATGTTGGAGATCACTCTATCTTACGGAACCTGAATGGCACCGTGTTCACCGTCCTTAAAAGCATACAAGAAACATTTCGATCAGAAGGAGCTCTAAAATGAGGCAACTCCGTTGGCTATGAATTTACTGATTGGACTAGACTGTTGATATTCGTTATCATCAGGGAAAGCCCCCCCACAAAACGTTAGTGGCTGATGAGCTGAGCCGTTAAGAATCGGATTGAGCCATTCTCGGGCGCGAGCCTTGTTATGGACCAATTGGTTTGGATCTACCCAAGATCGAATATTTGAAGCTCCAGTGCAGAAGCACAGAAACCAGAAGAATCTCCGTAAATGAGACGTTGAGGAGGTATAATACGAATGGGATATACCCAAGAAAGATTGGACGAGTTGACGATGGAAAATATGTTTACACAGCGGAGTGGAAACATGCTATGGAACTTATAGTTCGTTTTTATGCTCGAATCCACAGAAGTCGAATTATTATATATTCATCCCCGGTTCTGGAAGTAATGTTGTACCAAGATGTGAAGAAATTATATATGGGCCCTGATGTGGCCAAAACATGAAGGCGGACATCACGCCAAGTGCGTTTATGCAAATACCTGGACATGTGTAAGGGTCAGAAGGTCCTCCCCCGAACATCAAGCCACGTAGGATTTAGCCTAGTACAAACCTAGAAAATACCCGAGTGGAAGTGGGATAATATCCCCGATGGCTATTCTTATCACTCAAACTTCCCTAGTTCGTTCACATCGGTTTTCGACACCATCTTGGGGGATGTGACTCGACTTACAAATCTGCTCACTTTATTGCCAATAGGGAGATTGATCCATTGGACAAGTTGGCAAGGTTGTACCTGCATCGGGATAGTTGGCAAGACACCGGGATACCTGCCTTAATTATCTGTGGTCGGGATGGAAGATTCACTTCAAATCTTCTGGGAGATCAATTTCAAAAGGCTTTGGTACGGATTTTAGTATGAGAACTTTGTCATCCAGAAAGAACTGGACGGCCTAGAGCGATTCTCGAGAAACCATTCAAATCTCAAGGACATGTACGTGCTTGCGGTGATCGATTTTGGCAAAGGATATTGGGTTAAGCCTTTTGCACATTGGACGAGTTTTCATACAACAACTTTTAATCACGCTCGCATAAAGGACGCCCCTTATGAGGCCCGATATGGTCGAAAATGTCGATCACCAGTGGCTGGGCAAGAGGTGGGGGAAAAGCCCAACTGTTTGTCCCGGAATTAATCCAAGAAAACATGGAAAAGATTCACTCTGATTCAAGCAAAATGTATTGCAAGTGCACAGGGATCCGGACGAAAGAGAGCTACGCTGATCGGAAAACGAAAGCGATGGAGGCGAGATTAGTGACAGAGTTATGTCGCTAGGTCTCACCTTGGGAAAGGGGACGAAACGGTTCGGTAAGCTGGGCAAGTGAAACCCGAGATTTGTCGGACCTATCAAGGTGTTAGAAAAAGTTGGAAGTTGACCTACTGGCTAGAATACTTCCTCACAGTGTTGAGCAAGAGATTCAACTAACTGCCATGCATGTCTCTAATCTGAAGAAATGTTACGTGACAACCATTACGTCATGCCGTTAGAAGGAGTGAATATCATGTTGACGATAAGCTCCAGTTTGTGGAAGACATGTTGAAATAATGGAATGGGAAGTTCAAAGATTGAACGGCGAAGCCGGATACATTGGTTAAGGGTTCGCTGTAGGAACTCTAGGCGGGGCCTGTGGTACACTGGGAAAGTGAAGATTCGTTCAACAAAACAATATCCATCAAGCTTACATACCAGGGCTTTGTCATCCAATACAAGGTCTTAAGCTTGGGATAAAACTCTTTTAACGGGTGGAGGGACTGTAACATTTCTCATTGTTCATGTCATTGTACGACAATTATTTATTTAGTACATATTTATTTTAGTCGATACGCGTTTACTTTTAATTTTGCCTTTCTGAGCTATGAATCGATAGACTAGAAATAACCATTTTAATGTAAACGTTCATCAATATAAATTAAGGTTTACATCAAACAAGTAAGAGAATATTACTAGGAATGATTAATTATTAAGTTGCGGATTTATTTTTCTTGGTCTACGTAAGAAAAAGGGGGTGTTTCCGCGATAAAATGCTTTTGGACGCACCCCCGATAATACCTTGTATTACTAGACTCGAAACAATACCTAGTATTATGCTAAACACAAAACTTGACTCAAAATCTTGTGTTATACACAAAATAGCCGAATGTGGTGTACAAAAAAGCCACATTAAATCTTCCTGGTGTACTAGCTAAATCAAATCTTCTAAAACAATCTTAATAAATTCCTAAAGTACTTAGTCATCCTCCAACTTAATTAACGGATAGTACTTAATGTCTCCTACTAGCCAAATGTACATTGGTCTATAACCAAATTGGTCCCTTTTGAGGCACTCGAGGCCAGGTTTAACTAAGGAAGAAAACACAACAAAAACCTCTAATGTTCTAATCTAATACAATCATGTACAATCACTTGGCTTAATTAAAGCTTGTACTTGGCGGGTTTATAGCAGAAAACAATGGGTGACTAACTAGAAACCACTAAACCACAAGGTTAGGACACGGTTTGGCCTTGGTTATGTAACTAGGAGAGTAACTAGCTTCTTTGCCTATAAATACACACTCATACTCACCAATTGATACTCTTGAAAACTCACACACTCCTTAAACTCTCTCAAACAACTAAACATATATTGCTTCCTTTGTTCGGGTCATCAAACGCAAACAAACACCTTCCACTTCATTCATTCGAACCCACAAACCTAGCAAAGGTTTGTATAACGGGTGCATAAGGGTTACACGAGCTAAGGGTTAGCATTCTACGCATTCATTACTCCAACCAAGAACTCAAGGACCCTTGTAAGTCTCTCACGATACTTTACATTTCATAGTTTAATTATCGCTTGATTTCTAGACTTGTGTCGCGACCCATATAGGGTTCGCGTACCTATATATGTACATGTTATACTTGCGTGGTGCAAAGACCTATTTAAAACGCATGTACAAAGAGGGATTATGTCATCCAGGGGCTTAAGTGCCTTATTTATATGAAAACTCGACTTCGACGTAAACAATATACATTATACACAAAATGGTAAGAAAACTATACGTAAACTTTCTTGTAAACACGACATGAAGACTAAGGAATGTGTAGGCAACCTTATCTAGCGTATAGCGAACACGACCCTATGCATGCAAAATAAACTCACATTTGGTATACTGACTCGTTAACGGTATCTTAAGAGGTACTAGATCATATAACGGGCCACTAATGGCTTCGTTTAACCCACGCAGTCCACACTCGGGCCCAACAGGCCCAACAGTAGGGCCCACGGAGTGGTAGTAAGCTCTACGAACTTATTAAGGCAACCTACGAGCTCATTGAAACTTATATAGGCCCTTATACCCTTTAAAAACCAAACGAACATTAATGGACCTTGGTACTAATTTTCAGTAAATGGTTGTTGGGCCAACGAGCCCAATAAGCTCAAAATAAGCTCATCCGAGCTTATCAATGGGCCAAACAGCTTAAGCAAACTTAAATAAGCACAACGAATGCAATTGTACTACCAGGAGTAACTAATATGCTACCAGTAGGAATGACTATATCTACCAGTAGTAACCATTATGGTACTACCAGTACTAATGACAACATTATTCTACCAGGAGTAACAAATATACTACCAGTAGGAATGACTATATCTACCAGTAGTAACTATAAAGACCTAAATTTCATTTTTATAAACTTGAAGGACTAATTATGTAATTATCAAAACTAAAGGGCTTACAGTGTAAATGCTTATGTTTCATAAACCTAGGGACTAAAGTGATAACAGTATATATAAACTAGCAAATTTATTGTAGTTTATACATTAAGTCTTTAGCCTAAACTTGTAGACTAAGATTGGCCGTATTTACTTAGGTATATGACGGTGTGATTCATACTTGGATATCTATTATCAATTTCCAGAGGACTATTCACTCAGGTGAGTTCATAGCCCTATGTTTTACAATTATTTAAATGATTTACATCCTTGGGGTGAGAACATGCTTTGTTTTACAAATTGGACGCAAGTGTACATTTTATACAACGATTACATGTTTGCCTAAGTAGCGATAACCCATTGAGCCCGTTATCATGAACTGTTAGTTGCATAGTTGTAGTTGGGAACTGCATTGTGTGAGCGCGAATGTTATTGATAGATCTATTCGGGATTGACAATCCCCGTTCGGGTGACTAGCTATCACCGGGAACGAACGTTATAGCATGTCGAATTTGGGATGTTTCGGGTTAGAACATCATCCAGGGGCAAATTACTGGCAATTTATTTGCATTCATACATGTCAAGCTTCGGTGTCATGAGCTTAGGAAACGAAATCACTTTTTATGATGTTTGCATGTGTTGCTAACTCATACACTTGGAAATCTTGCGGTCCTACTATTGATTTACATAAACCTATGAATTCACCAACATTATGTTGACGTTTTAAGCATGTTTTTCAGGTCAATAAGGCACGAGGTGCGATGATACATTGGAAGTCAATAATTGAAGAGTCAACACTTAAGATTTGGGGTCTTATTACATTTTGGGAAAATTGCTATAAACCGAAATCTTTATTTATATTGTTAAACAATTCGAAGCCATGGGCTTATGTAACAAACAAGTATTTTGTTAATCCAATGTATCTTTATTTTTCAAACGACACGTTTAGTAGTCGTTCTCAGAATCTTGTGCTATTGATCCATAAATGTAACGCCCTCGGATATCCAACATTCCGCTGCGTGCTCAGATTTGAGGGTGTTACAAATTGGTATCAGAGCCAAGGTTATAGAGAACCAGGTCAAAAGTTTTTGTCTGGACTATAACCATTTTCAAAAATTGTTTTTCACAAATGGGATTTGCGAGGGACATACATGCATTACTTGTTTACATCTAGCGCATAAGTGCTTACATGATATGCATTGCCTTAGCATTAGTAGGGTACTAAGTGCTTACATGATATGCATTGCCTTAGCATTAGTAGGGTACTAAGTGCTTACATGATATGCATTGCCTTAGCATTAGTAGGGTACTAAGTGCTTACATGATTGATATACGTGTATATAAATGATATTACGTATATTACTATAAGACTTTTATAATTAAAGCTTACAGACATATCATACCGATCTTTACTATAAGTAATACTTATATAAGTTATTTTGCTTTTTGCAGTAATCATGTCTTCTGCGACATCTGCTGTTACCTACACTTCTGTCTACACCGACTCTGAGCCCGACAGAGCCTTCTGGGGAGCCGATGATGAGGAGGTACCGGAGGGAGGCATTCCACGAGTCATCGTATTAGGATACGACAGACTCCCGCTACAGCCAGTAGCCCCACCATCACCGGATTACATACCAGGCCCAGAGGATCCACAGACACCGCCAGTTCCTCAGGACGAGGATGAGCGTGAGCCTATGTTCGTACAGGCACATGATCCTGACTACGTGCCAGAGCCTATATACCTTGAGTATATACCATTGGAGGATGAGCATGAGTTTTTGGCTGAGGAGCAGCCATTACCTCCTGTTGATTCACCTACTGCTGAGTCACCCGGATACGTTACCGAGTCGGATCCCGAGGAGGATCCAGAGGAGTACAAGGATGATAAGACAGAGGATGGTCTGGTTGACTATCCTATGGACGAGGGAGATGATGGAGATGATGATGACGATGACTCATCTAAGGATGACGCTGATGGTGAGGATGAGGATGAGGAGGATGAGGACGAGGAGGAGGAGGAGCACTTAGCTCCGGCTGACTCTACTACCGTTGTAACTGCTGATGAGCCTGTTTTCCCACCTGAGGGAACATAGCTTGTTATACCACCACCCTCCACTGACATTACTATTGAGGCTAGGATTACCGTTCGACCCCAGACTTCCATATCCCTTCCACTAGAGGCAGAGGTTGAGAGACTTCTGACAATGACTACTCCATCACCATCACCACCTATCTCACTATCACCACCCTATGCAGGGGAGCGCCTTGCTAGGTGCACGACCCCACTTGCACATTCACTACCTTTACCACCATCATCTGGGTGTCTAACCCAAATCCATACAATCAGGATAGCATTTACTCAGGCTCTCATTGATGCAGTTACTGCCGCATTACCACCACCACCATCTCCATCCATACCACCACCTGTTGACCGTAGGGATGATATTCCCGAGTCTGAGCAGCCTCCCCGCAAAAGGTTGTATTTGTCTACTATAGGCTCCAGATATGAGATCGGAGAAAGTTCTACTACTAGACTTACCAGAGGTCGAGAGATAGATTATGGATTTGTTAGCATGGTAGATGCTGAAGAGAGGCGACAGGGGATTAGAGATGTTGGGTACGGGATTAGGGATACAGGGGATTAGAGATGTTGGGTACGGGATTAGGCAGTTCCAGAGATAGCACCTATGACCATGGGAGAGGTCAACACAAGGGTCATAGAGCTTGCTGAGCTCCATGAGCGTGATACACAGGACTTGTATGCTTTACTAAAGGATGCCCAGGATGGTAGGTCTCGTATATCACAGCGAGTCGATATAGACTCGCAGCGGGTCGATTTGCTTATGGGGGATAGGATGACTCTCCAAGAGACAGTATGGATGGTGGAGGAGAAAGCCTATGCTTCCCGAGAGGCTTGGGCTCACTCGAAAGGATTGAGTCAGGCGACTCATCAGGAGCTTCAGACCCATCGTGATCATGTGTATGCACATGAGACCTATCTCCAGGCACACCAGACACAGCTACAGCTGCAGAGTACTCTCATTCAGACATAGCATCAGGTACACGAGACTCGCTTTCAGATGCAGCAGGCTGAGTTAGCAGTGCTTCAAGAGACTGATCGTAAGCGTCAGGACCAGATGGTAGAGACTCTCTGAGTCATCAGAGATATGAGGCGAGAGATGAGCGACATGCAGACTGAGTTGTTAGCACTGCGAGGGCCGCAGAGGAGAGCTAGACATCCAGGACCAGAGGCTAGGATTCCAGATCACCAGGATGCTTTCGGGGATGCCGACAGTCGCATCTAGTGATTTATGTTATTGTATCTTGCTAGGTCATTGTACAGGCATGTTAAGTATTAGGGGTTTTCCCCGCTAGCATAGCCTTAGATCTTTTGTATTGTATTATGTGTA